>JAIMZG010001481.1:0-88737 GCA_020466075.1 Colletotrichum coccodes
GGGGGGGGGGGGGGGGGGGCACTTTGCCAGTTTTTAGACGAGGTAGGTACTCTGTACACCCTCACAGTATTCGCGCAGTGTGGGGGCAGCGCTGTATTCGTGACACTGCCCTGCCAAAGCATGACGACGAGGCCAGGCCATCTCCATTGGTTGGTTGCCTCTTCGGGCTCGGGTCGCAGCCACGTACAGTGCACCTCACCAGGCCTCGTGCATGGTACTCGGCCGTCTCGCCTTCCTGCGTCGCACCATTCCTCAAATCTGCTGACTTGAGGTGGACGGCAGGGTGGATGGGCGGATGGATGGCCAGGGCTCTCGGAATCAATTCGCATTCGACCTGACACTGAGAGGGAGGCGAGGGGGGTTTCCTCTCAGCGCACTGTCCAATAATGCCCTTTTGCCTCGAGGACGACTTTTACCTTTACTTCCGACAAGACTGGAGGTACCTTGCATGCCTCCTGCTGGTACCTCTCGCAGATGCAACTCAATCGCCCACATCAGCACGCCGCACTCTGACTCGACATTTTCTTATTAATGGATGAGTTAGCAATGGAAGACAATGGACTGGAGCCGCGAACGCCGTCGCCGCCGCTCTGGTAGTTGTTCCATGTCGTTGAGCTGAGCGAACTGCCAGTGCTGCCTCGGCTTTCTTCGAGGTTTCGCTACTCTATGTACCTGGATCCGATGTCGAGGTCCCTTGGAGACAGGACGCCCTTCGCCTATTCCCACCCTCGCACATCTTTAAGGATTGGTATACCGCATCCTCGCCATTATATCTGTACCTACCGTGGCGTGTCGGTGTGCCTGACGTACCTACAAGTTGGTCTTGGCCATACTTCGATTACCCTTGGCTCAGTTCAACTGCCTTGCTGTGACGAAACAACGTCGAGAAACGCACGGCATGCGACTGCAAAAGAAGGGTGGTTTTCAATTGACCTTTCGATTTTGTCGTTGCTTCCTTGTCTGGGTCATCCCTCGAACTTCGCCCTGCCCCCGCCTCCTCCGTCCGACCAAAGAAAGAGCCGGGAGAAATTCCGCCCATCTCTTCTTCTTCTTTTGCCCGTCTTTTGATGTCTGTGTGTCAAACGGTCTCCCCATTTGCTTATCCTTTCGTCGGACTCCCCTTTTTTCGAGCTGGCGTCATCTTCCGTATGTTGTACACACCGAACAATGTACCGTGGATATGGAGAGTGGCGTACGGAGTTGGTGTCATGTACCTTTCTCTGCAAAGGAAAGCCTTTTCTTCTCTTTGTCTAAGCCATTTTCCTCGGGCCGCCGGCCCCAATTTCACAGCTAGCATCAAGACCCCATCACACGCAGGCCCGGCAGATGAGAACAGAGAGGCCGGTCGTCGTCAGTTGGATGAGACTGGAGAGTCAAGAACTCTTACCCCTTGCCCAATCCTTCATCTCTCTGCCACATTCGACCTGCGACAGGGCCTTTAGCCTCTCGATTTGCTACGCTGGCCTGCGCGCTGGCCTGCGCGCTGGCCTGCCCCATCTGGGTTCCAAAGTATCCCGCATTGCACTGCACCGAACGCTGAACTATCTTTGAGGGTCAGGTGAGGTAAAGCAGAGAGAGGAGAATCTTGGGCTGGGAAGGCCGGGTGAGACCTCTCGGACACTGCGTAAAAGGCGAGACATGGCAAAGTGTTTTTGACGTTGCTGTTTCGTTGCCTTCCCTAGCTTTACCCTGTTCTGCAATGCTCTCTGCTCTGCTGGTTCTCTCCGGCTCTCTCTGCCAAACCCTGGCCTGGCCTGTGCTGGTACTGATGCTGCTTCTGTTTATGTGGGCAGACTGGGTACTGTTTCTAGGGTTGCTCCTGCTTCTGCGTGTCTGCGCTACCGCTCACGCCGTCGCCGCATTGCGCGACCTCCCACCCTTCACCCACACCCACATCCACATCCACGCCCACACCCACCCCTCCTCTCACGCATACACACACATTCTCTCTCCCGCCCTCGCTCGTTATCCACTCCATGTTCCCGAGTCTCCATCTCCAACACCCTACGACGACGCTACCTTACAACCATACTGCGACTACCTTCAAACAACCCTGTCCAACTCTTGCAACCCTGGACACACACATACCACACACCACACACCACACACATACACACGCGCTTTCTCTCTCTCACTCTCTCTCTCTCTCGCCCTCTCCCACTCCCCTTCTTCTCCTCTCCCCACAGCACTGTCCTAGCCCAGTCCACCCTACCCTGCCCACCTAGGCAGTCCTGGCTCCTGGCTCCTCCATCGCCTCCTAGTCGCACCCATCATCGAACATCGGTCTCCTCCAGGCCCCAGCAGCGCAGTGATATGACCCTGCCTCTGCCTGTGTACCCAGCCCAGATCTTGTTCCTCACCCCGGTCGTCTCCCCGTCAAGGTCTACCCACGTCAACCCTTCACGCCTCACGCCGGGACCTGTCGTCCATTCATAATAAGGCTTGACCTTCTCCCGCATACCCCCCTCACACCTTCACCCACCAATCCGGACAATTAGTAGCCCAGCTCGCGCTCCCAGAGAGAAATTCGAGACACAACTCCCCTCTGGTGCTTTCTTTTCCTTCAACTTCCTCCCCTCTGCAACTCTTTTCGACAAGACACAGTCGTCCAGTCGCCAACGGTTTCAAGACTGAAAGACTCACCGAGAGTGAGAGTGAGAGTGAGAGTTAGAGAGAGCCGCCGAGTGTGCGGCCAGGTCGGGACGGTCGGCGCCAGCTACGCATACCCAGCACACAAGCAAAGAGCTTGAATGTAACCGCTTTTTGTCTCCGCTCTTCGCCCGAGGCTACATCTTCAACCTCACCGCTACCATCAAATCAAACCACCACGACCGAACTCGACATGTCCAACGATCCGTCCGTGAGGCGCATCTTGCCTCAAAGCTCCCAGATGGGCAGCTTCTCCTTCGCGCCGCAGCAGTACCCTCAGAGGGAAACCCAAAAGAGTGCGCCATCTACCACCACCTTCCGCCTTGGCTTGTTCATGCCGTTTTGTCTAACCAGCTCTTTGTCAATGTAGACTATGTTTTTGTGGATGAACACAATCGCCATAAACGACTGAAGGGTACGCTCACATCCCATCCGCAGCTGAGCTATGCGCAGCTGAACTGAACTAACATACCTCAGTGATGCGAGCTTGTGAGGGATGTAGAAGAAGGAAGATCAAGTGCGACGCGGCCACGACGAACACCTGGCCTTGCTCGGCTTGTATCAGGCTCAAACTCCACTGCGTTCGTCCCAATGGACAATACGATGGCACTTCCGACAGCTACGAGCCTGGTAGGGACGAGTTTGCCGCCACGTCCTCTCAACTGCAAGACAGCTTCCGCCAGCAAGCTCCTATGCAGCAACAGTCGATGATGGCCGGTGGTCAGAAGCCGAACCCGTCCATGTATACTGCTCAGGGCGCATATTCGGATCCCAGTGTCTTTCCGCCTGTTCACTACTCCGAGCAGCCGTCGCACCAACATAACATGCACTACACTACAGTCCCCCCTTCGGTGTCGATGATGGAACAGCCTTACACCGGTCAGAACGTGTTCCCTACGCCCCCGCTTCAGCATAGCGTACGTCCGGATTCTCCTCCCGACACCTACTCCCAAGACGGCTCCTACCAGCAATCCGATTTGGCCGACCTTCTCGGCTCACTGAAGGTCAACGAGGCAGGCACAGGTAAGCCACTCCTTGCTTGCCATCTGTCCGAGCCGTAGTGTAACTAACGGGCTGTTTAGCGCCATATCTAAGGAATAAAGCCTCCTTCCTGCATGATGAGGAGCCAGCCGTGGAAGACGCCGAGGATTTCAAGACCGCCCTTCCGCCCATCATTACTGGGCCCGGTCTCAAGATTCGCATTCCTCCCGAATTGATGCCGGATGATGAAACCGTTATGCATTATTTCGACCTCTTCTTCAGCCATGTGCATCCCTACATACCCGTTCTCAGCAAGGGCATGTTCTATCATCAGTGGAATACCAACCGAGAATCGATATCGCCTCTCATTCTCGAAGCTCTTTTCGCCATGGGAGGGAGACTTGCCGATGATCCTGCCCAAGGACAGCAATGGCTTGCCTTGGCAACAAGTATGGATCCCTTGTCTTGACTTTCCAGACTGTTACTAATGTGATACAGAGCATGCCGACTCCTTCATGGACGTGCCGAGACTCAGCACCCTCCAAGCCTTGCTACTTATCCTGAAAGCCAGGGAAGCAGCGCCAAAGCGCGGCTACTACTACCGGTCATGGATGACGATTGTTCAGTGCGTGCAAATGGGTAAGGATCTCGGCTTGGACGAGCACTACTCGGACCACCAGGCTGGGCGCCCATGTGGCTCTTCCCCAACGGAGTGCCAAATGAAGAGCAGAATTTGGCAAACCATCTTTGTCTGCGAAACCATGATTGGGTCCCCTCAAGGTTGGTTTTGAATATCCTTGACCTTGATTTGCAGAGTTGCTAAACATCGTAGGGCGAACCGACCTTGCTGTTGAGCTGGATTCCATCGATTTCAGTGTTCCGCGTCCTATCCATGGCGGCGATGACTCCGAGTATCACATCACCCGAAACTTCACCTACTTTGCACGAATCGTCCGTAACGTTAGCCGTATGAACACCGCTTACGGCCACCTGAAGAAGAAGAAGACGAAGGACTGGGGCGTTGATCCTGAGTTTGTGCAGCTCAACCCGGCCCTGAACGCTTGGTTAAACGACCTCCCCGCGGATTTATCGGTCACGTTCCCTCCGGATGGGTCTCCGCCATGGCTTTCGTCGCCCTACATCGGAAACCTGCATTCCTACTACTACCTGACTTTGATTCTACTTCATCGACCTCAGCTCAACTTCCTCGATCCCAACGGACAGGACGGACAGTGGAAACAGCACATGATGATTTGCTACTCCTCAGCTAAGGCTCTGTGCCGACTACAAGAAGCGGTCTTGAATTCTTTCGGGTTCCCTGGCCTGCAATGCATGCTTCGTGGGTTCAGTTTCACTGTTTACTGCGGGCTTTGCTGTATTGTTCTGCATCTGGTGGGTTGCTATGTTGCGAATCTTTACCCGTGATCGTTTTAACACTGTGGCGTCATAGGTGGCCGTTGTTTCGCCAGATCCGGATCTGAACACTGACGCGCGCGAATTCTTCGCGCGACACATGAGGGTTCTCGAGAAAGTCATGTCAATTTGGCCAATGGCGGACCTACAGAAGCAAGTCGACGCGGTGCGCGAAGCGTTTTCGGCCGACGTCAGGAAACCCTTCGTGCTGAAGCCGAGCTTTCCTTACGGCAGTCCCCAGTCGTCTAATCATTCTAGTCCTCCCCGGGGTTACAGGCCGGGTATGGCTCGCACTGCGTCCTTGGGCCAACAGCTGGATACTCAGAACCTTCAACACTCCCAAGTCAGTTATACCAGCCACCCCATTACACCTCCTATTTCTGCCGGGGCTTTGGATACCAAGAGTGACTCGCCTGCTATACAGTCACTCGTCATGATGGCCAACCAAGGTTCCCAGGCGCCGGGAATGCAACAATCAATGCCACTATCAGACGCACCAGCCTGGAACCCCGCACGTATCTTTGAGTAAGTCGGCCATAGACTACGTTGGCGAGACACTCTGCTAACAAACAGTTAAAGGCAATGGAACACGTCTTTCGGTACGCCTCAGGTCCAACCACAGCCTTCGACGCTGCCTCCCCAGTCCAATTCGCTTAGTGTTTCCCCGTCTTCAGGTGCACCCGAAGCCCCGTCTCTACAAGACATTCAGGCTGTCAATGCCACTCTACCAGTGGCCTCCCAACAAATGGCGCAGCAGTACTCAGCTGCGCCAGTGCAGACGTTTGTCTCGCCAGCCATGTGGCAGGAGTCCGTGGCCAGTGTCTACGAGGGCGGTCTCAAGCGGGGCTGGGACTACGATGGCAGTGGTCCTCTGATGAAGCGGCGATGAGCCGTTTACAAGTTGATTTTTGCAAAGCTACCTAACATTATCGTCAACGATACGATTTGGCCAGTGTCGCAACTTTTGTACAGCGATGTCGATCTACCGACTCACACGGATTGTTTTTTGCGACCCGGTGTGCTTTTGCTGCGAACAAGCGGCACATCGGAAGGGTACCCCCCGACAAGACCGATTCACACGTATATATATTTGGTTTTTCGGTTCTCGCGGTCCTTGTTCGCCTCATATACGGTTTATTCACGCGACGAATATATGTACACGATTACGATGAAAATGAGGGTTGGGGGGGAGGGGGGTTAAACAGAATTGGAGATCCTTCTCGGGCGCCGGCGTCACTCATGCCCTTCGAGAGCATGGCCCAAATCGGAGACGGGTCTGTCAAGAGGCGTTTTTGGACGGTGCGAGGAGGGAAAAAGCAAGGCGAGGCTGTGACCTGGCCTGTACCCGGGGTTGTATCACTAATTTTGGCATATTTCCTTGCGATGGAGCTGGCGACGCGGCACAGTCCGGCTCGGCGTACGGACAGCGTGCACCTTGACATTTCGAATAAGTCCTGTTTGCTTACTGGTCACCCATGGAAGGCCCGAAAAGTACCTGTAAGAGGAGAGAGGTTTCGTTGTTTATACAATTGGACCGGATAATACGGACATGATACCACCGTCTGCGCGCATACAGCTTTCTACATCATGACACAACGCGGTGACTGCACAGAGAGAGAAGAGGGGAAGCCGATTGAGCTAGGCTGTGGCCGCTGCTTCTTGGCTTGGCAAGGATGGAGTCTGGTCAGAAACGGATTGAACTGAGGAGAGGCGTCGAGGCTCCGGCTAGTAAGTACCCAGAGCGGTCGCAAATTCAAGCGAGCAAGCAACCGAGGTGACTGGCTACAACGTCTAATACTGGACGCGTTCACAGAGTTTATTCAGCCACACGTTTAATACCAAGAAGCTCTGCATAAGCAGCTGGTCTCAACTTCAGCGCGGACGCCTGCACAGGCGTTTTCCGCCCCCCTCAGTTGTCACAAGGCAACTTCGTTTTCTGGCAACGGCGGGGGCGAGGGGGGGCGGGCTGACCGATAGGGGACTGAACAGGGAACTAAGGAGCGGGTAAACGCATCTATTGGCACCTATCATCCGGCTCACTTGGTGGTTGAAAACCTGACATGTCGGCGTCCCGTCGTGGGAACGCCGCGAGGGATGCGGAGATGCGTGGATGCGGCGCGGAAGCGGGAGTCGGACGCGGGTACTTCATTTGAGAGCTGTTGAATGGTTTTGCCTCTCTTTGGATCGGGGGAACGGGTGGATATGTGGGGTCGATCCGATTGGGAACCCTTGGGGGCGCGAGAACCCCCAAGACCCAAGACCCAATATCCAAACGGCGGGCAACTAGTACGCTGAAGCTTCTTTTCTGGCTGCCGTTGAAGTCTTGTTTCACTGCCGCTGTGGTTTGCCGTGGCTTTGAGACCCTTGCTGTGGTGTGGGGGATTCATTGCGTACGCAAAGGCTACCGCGGTTGATGGACAGGTCGAGAACGGTCGGTGCTTATCAATCGGGGCAGACGGTGGGTGGGTGGCCGGATCGGCGTTGCGCGGTGATGAACGTTAAGTGTCGCATGGGTATCTCTGCCTCGTGTTTCGTGGCCGGGACCAGGCAGGTTGGAGAGAGGGCATATCGTTGGAGATATTGGAGACGCGGGTCTTGCACTCGACAACAAGTACCTTCCAACAGCTCGAGGGAGGGCACAGCATCTAGTGTAGGTGCGCTGACGTCCCTCGACGGCCAATGACCGAGGTGGGAGGTGGCTTTAGAGTTTGACATTGCACGTCCTCCTGCCCTGGTGCGTGCCATAGGGCATTCCCTTTCGTTGCAACGTCAGACCGGGTCCCCATACCGCCGATAGATTGCAAAAATGCGCCGGATGCAGGGCAGGGCAGGATGGCGGGATGTTCGATGAACAGAGGGGGGAGGGGTGAAGGAGGGGAAGGGATATTGTGGGATGCGGCAGGTTTTACCCGCAAGTGCCTCTCTTCTGTCTTTGCTTCCCAGAGCCCGAGTCTCTTTCTCTTTCATCCCGTCTTTTTTCTGGAGACAGGACAAAACAACGGGCTTCCCGCTCCCAACCTCTTCTCTTCCAGGTTGCTCGCTCGGCGTGGCCGTTGTTTGGGATTGTAATGTATGCGCATAAAGGGTTGATGTGTGTTTCGGACTCAAAGTCCACGGTGTACGAAACATGACACAACCCTCCGGTTCGCTTGCTCTGCCTACGTGGGCTTTATTCCCCTATCGTCTGCCACACTGCCCTGTTGCGGGCCATGACCCCGCAGAGCACGCTCTTGTCTATCCTGACTCAACACCGTACTGGGTACCGCAGTCTTGGACGGGGGCATTGAAGCCCGTTAAGGAGAAGGGACGAGGGCGGTCACGCAAGGCCAGCGGCTGTCGCCATCTCGATCCCCGATTGGCTCCGGCACCCTGTCATGTGCCCCTTCCTACTGGATGAGAGGATTGGCAGATGAGGAAGGGACGCCAGTGAACTTTGGGATTTTGCTCGGCATGGGATTCGAGGCCAGAGCGCCGTTGCGGCGGCGGTGACGGCGCCGGGGGTGGTCGAGGGTGGCCGAGAGACAGGCGGAAAGGGTGTGTGGTACGGACGTGTGGTGGTGGCGGCTGAAAAACTGTCCAGCGGATGCAGGCACGCGCTTGTCACGTCGGTGTTTCCCCCGCCCTAATGGCAACACAGGGGAGAAGCTGGTTCGAAGGGGGAGCGAGGTGGTAAGTAAGCCTCTCGTGAGCGGTCGGCAGTGACACAGGGCGACGAGGCGTCGATGGCGATGGCGTCCAAGAGGCATGGGCCAACCCGGCTGTCGCCTCCCAACTTCGTGGTACATGTATGTAGCTGAGGCCGTTCGTCTCTTTACCATGTCCAGAATTAGCAGCTCCCGTGGCCTCTGGCGGGGTCATCCCATGGATTCATTGGGCAGTGGCGAATTTTAATGACTAGTGTAAGCGTCTCTTTCGGGGCGGAGGGGGCATCTGTTTGAATAGTTTACACCGAGATATTGAGCCGTCGGTGTCTTTTGCTCTCTTCTCGAATCAAGTCAATCGGTATGTTTTGCCGCGCGCTCGATCGGTGAACAGCCGATAAACATCCGCAGACCGCGCGGTCTCCCATCTACACGCCCCCCCCTCCCCCTCTCTCCGAACCTGAACCCCTGGAAATGTGCCGAACACGTATAGTACACACGAATCTTGACATTCGCCTCTTTCCGCTTGAATCGTAAATGATGCCACCCTGGCGGACCCCGACGGGGCCCTGTGGGGACTTCACTCACTTGCGCTTGCCCAACGACTCGCGGACAATGTTCCAGACCCAGCCATCCTTGACGCCGTGGCTGGCGCCCTTGCCGCCGCTCTTGGCGCCACTCCCGGCAGCGATGTCCTCGCGGATGCCGAACCGGGCGACGGGACGGTAGTGGTGCCACTTCCGCTTCGCCGTCAGCGCCGAGACGTCGCGGACGTGCGTGACGAGGCCGAAGCGCGTCGCGAGGTTCCCACCCGCCGCTCCCGAGGAGACGGGGCGGAGGTCGGCGGCCGAGACGAGGGTCGTCCGCGGGCGGGTGGCGAGGCCCATGGTGCCGAGCTCGAGCTGGGCCGTCGGCGGGAGGGTGCGGACGTAGCGCTCGAGGAGCGCTCGGGACTGCCGCGCGTAAGGAGGCAGGCGGAGGTAGACGTAGGTTACGAAGGGGGCCGAGGTGTAGGCGACGAAGAGGAGGGGAATGATGCCGCAGGCGGCCACTGGTGGATGTCAATAAGGATCGGGAGGGCGGATGTGAGGTAGCATAAGGGTGTTGGAAGCGGGCGAGGTGGCTGAAGAGGTGATATACGAGAGATGCGCGGATGAAGGCGAGATAGGGGCCCGAGGTGACAGAGGGACGGATAGGGGCTAACTTACACCCCGCAGCTTGGGTGAGCGTCTTGTCTTCGGCGCGGACGTAGCTGGGCGCGGCCACGAGGCAGAAGAAGGCGCACGAGAAGACGGTGGTGATTTTCCAAAAGGCCAGGAAGGCCGTCCGGCCGGTGCCGGCGTGGTAGATGAGCAGCCTCTCGGGCAGTTCTGCGACAGTTGGTCAGCGTCTTGTTGGACTAACCCGGCTCCTGCATCCGGGGTACCGGTGCAGAAGGACGGGAGGTGGGAGCTACGTACGGGCGCTCCCGGGTCTGACAGGGCCTCCGGCGCCGGTCGGGTTCGGTGCGGTCCGGGGCCCGGGTTTCGGTGCGGCGGAGGCGAAGAGCCGTCTCGGACTACATTGTTGTCGGGGCAGAAGAGATTTTCGGAGGAGAGGGCGGAGCGTGCATGGCCGTAGGGAGGGGAGGGTTTGTATCGTCGGGGGGGAGGCGCGTGTGAGGAGGAGGCGTAGGAGGGACATTGCGACGTACGCCCAAGGGATGGGGAGGGAGGGCGAGTGAAAGTGGGAGGGTGGTCGTGAGCGGGCTCGGTAGCGAGAATGAGAGGTTGATGAGATTTGATGATGTGGTGGATGAGGTCACTGCACCCACGGCACCCAGCTATGTAATCCTTTTTTTTTTTTTCCAACGCGACGCGACGCAACTCGGTTATCCGACATATTCATCGACCGAATTATTTCCTGCGAATTGTTCCACTTTCCTTCGATCAACACTTATAATGGCCGCTGATACCAGGCGAAGATGTGATTGACATTTAGGGGTCGACAAATTGGCTGTTCAACACTCAATCGAAGGTTGATCCGGCTATTCGACGTGACAAAAACCGCTAATGCTCTAGTCCGCCGTTCCACAACCTGCCCGGTTCTCCGGCCAGAGCACTAGTAGTATCTAAAGCCGATGCTCCCGAACCGCATCCCGGCGGCGTCCAAGTCAGACAATGTTCTTCTGCAACCACTCCTTCCACTGATCCAGCGTCCACCCGGAACTAATCTCGTTGTTCGGGTACCCGTCAAACAGCACCGTCGGGCTGACGTGCACGCCCGTTAGCCGCGCGAGCTTGATGAGCACCTTGAAGTCGTTGGTCACGCCGTTGCCGGCGTTCAGCGCGCCCTCGCTGTCTGGCTTATCCGACACCAGCAGGAGCTGCAGCACCTTGTCCTCGTCGCGCCCACGGAGCCGGCGAGCTTCGCCAGCCGGCGGTACGTGTCGTTGCGGGCCTCGTTGACGACGTTTGCGTCAAAGTAGTCCTTCTGCGCCTTGAAGAGCGCGTCGCTGAACTCCCAGAACTTGTGCGGCGCGACCTTGATCACGGCGACGGCGGACTCGTGCACGAGCGTGCTGGACGGGTGCCACGGCTGGACCTGTTGGCGGAAGATGACCTCGACGTTGGAGGCCCAGGCCGGGTTGGCGCGGATGGCGGGGACGACTGCGTGGTAGAAGGTATTGAACTGCTTCGCCGAGTAGGGGCAGACGTAGTCGAGGTAGAGCTCGAGGGTGTGCGGTTGCGAGGGGACGCCGCCCGCCGGGTTGCCGTCGGAGAGGGACTTGGGGGGCCCGAAGGTTAGCTTGTGGGCTGCGAACTTGGGCGGGACGGCCATTGTTTGTGGTGTGCGGTGGAAGCGGGATGGGCGGGTGGTGGCGAGTTGGCGATGGGCTGCGGCAGTGGTTCTGCTGGCGAGTATCGGTCTCGAAGATGTGAGAGATGGGACGAGCGAAGAGGTGACGATCGGGCGCCGACTCAGGTTTAATATGGCGTGCGAGGGGAGCTTCATGGAGCTTCTGTTGTTGTCATGCAGAGCAGCTGGTGCACCAGAAGCGGCAGCTCTAGGTGATAACGGAGCGTCCCCATTGGAGCATTGGAGCGGGCGGGGGCGGGGTAGGTCCGATTATCGATAGAGCTCTCCCCTCTCAACAGCCGCCGATAGGTGAGGTTTTGCGAAATCATGATGCAAGCGATCACGAAACCTTGCTGACTGAGCACCTAGGACTAGCACATGTAGCATGCACCAGTGGCATCACGCCATCCCACCAACCTGATTTGAGTGTGTTACAGAGACAGAGAACAGGGCATTGGGCGGAACTGGAGGCGTCATTTGGAATTGCCTCGGCCCCGAATCTCCCTTTCGAAGCACCTGTCGCTCAAACCTAGGCTAGTGCCGGGCCCCGGAGCTCCCGGCACCGCCCTTGGCTTCGTTTTCGGGGCCGCCCCACTGAATGGCTCCGGGATTTTGACGAAATCAGCCCCGGAGTCGGCTTCACTTGATTCACAACCTCGCACGACGGAACAACCAACAAACCGATTTCTTCATCTCGTCATATTGCATGGGTCTGCCCATGTCTATGCTCGTCTCTATGCCCATCTTTCCCCTCGAAATCCTCACGAAACAGTGTTCTTGGCGACAATGCCCCGAGCAAAGTCGCCAAACGTTATGTGCTGCTCAACATCGATCTCCTCGCCGAGGTTCGGCTGTGTGAAGACGGCCAGCGTGTTGCGCGCAACCCGGCCGTCGTTTACCGACGCGCGGACGCCCCTCACGAAGTGCGGCACCGCCTTGAATCTGCCGCCCGTGATGCGCTCCAGAGCTTCGCCGGTTTGGAATGCGATACAGTCCCGCGGGATCTTGACCTGAACCGTCTCCCCCGTTCTTGAGTGGATGTATAGCCCCGCTGCCGGGTCGGGCGACGCTGCTAACTCGGGGAGCGGCGGGAGGCTTGCCGACTTGTTTATGACTTCCGGTATCGCGGTTGCCGTCTGCTTTTCGTCGATGAACATAGCCGACGTCAACCCGGTGAGCATTCCGTGATCCAAATGAACGCTGCACCTTCTTTGTGTTAGTTGAATCTCCGCAAATCACTCTTTGTTGCAAGTGCCCTTACCAGTCGTCGTCGGCGGCACCAATTTTGGAAAGCGCTTCTTGGGTTTGGGGGTAATAGTGCAGTAGGCGCGCCTTGGTCGTATTAGACGTGCTGACCACGTGCTCTAGGTATCCCATGGGATACCCCTGGACTTCTGATTCGGCGTATCTGTCGCATGCCCGCGCAACGAGAACGGCGGTGTCGATGATGACTCGGCATAGGCTCTCGAGGCTGGGCTTGAATCCCGGGAGTACATCTTGCGCCGGCCATACGTTAGGCGATAGGTACTCGGGGAAACTGTCCTCGTTAAACTCGGGAGTGGGCTTGGCGCAGTCGAGTGTTGCATCAACGTAGAACGCGCAGTTGGCATAGTAGGAGCCCTTGAAGGTGTCCACTTGGCCGCTCTTGAGAGTCTCTTTCCCCAACGACCAGCCGGTCAGGTATTTGGCTTTTTCGTTTTCGAGTTTCGCTACCGAAGTGTCAGCAGAGGTCTGCGGCGAAAATTGGCTCTGGTCTGCTTACCGAGCTCTTGCTCAGGTAGGTTGCCCAAATAAGAGGCATATGATAGTGTTTGATGTCTCAAATGAGCGAACTCGGGCGGCACATCCTTAACTACCAATACGCCCAGAGATTCCGGCCCAAAAGCCTCTTTCAGAGTTTCGAAAGGAATGTTGCCTAACACAGGGTTGACACATGTAAGCTGTTGCTCACGGCCGTGACGCCTGAGACTCACCCTCCTTGAGGTTATTGAGAGACACGACAACTGGCTGCGCAATTTGTGCCATAGTAACAACTGAAACGAAGAAGCCTTGAATCTCGATTAGGGATAAATGATACAGTCAACAATCAGACCACCGGCGCATCGACAAGATTCCTCGTTACCACCTGCCGGACCCGGCACTGTACCTGAAGTGGGGAAGGGGCGCCATTCCAGACTTACGTAATCAAATCCTATCTCCTTTGCCCCAGGTTGGAGCTTCCCTTGGCCAATTTGTATCTTGAAGCTCCAACATCCAGCATCCGGAAACCGCCGGTTATCGCCGAAAACAGCAACGTAGACGAAGTCGGCTCCCTCTTCGAGACCCATCCCGAACGGGACGCGAACTGCGAGAGAAACCTAGCAATGGTCAAGCCCCTGTCGTTCAAGGGCGACAAGAAGCCCAAAAAGAGAAAGCGTACCGAAGCCGAGGCTCAGGACCGCGATGCGCAGGGCGGCGAGGTCGTCCGCGCCAGCGGTGCCGTGGCGCCGGAGGAGAACGCCGGCGACGACGATAGCTGGGTGGCCGCCGACGCCGTGACGGATGTCGTCGGGCCCATCATGTTCGTGCTGCCAACGGACCCACCTGCTGCGTTGGCATGCGACGCTGTCGGCAAGGTCTTTACGCTGGGGATCGAGAACATCGTCGACGGGAACCCGGCGACGGCGGAGCCACACGATGTGCGACAGGTATGGGTTGCGAACAGAATAACGGGAACGGAGCAATTCAGGTTCAAGGGGCACCACGGGCAGTAAGTGCCGAGAATGGGTCGTCGTCATTGGGGGGCTGTATTCTGACGTGCAATAGATACCTCGGATGCGACAAGAACGGCGTCCTGTCCGCGACGTCGGCCGCCGTATCGCCGTTGGAGTCGTTCAACATCATCGCGACGGCTGACACCCCCGGCACGTTTCAAATCCAGACGCTGCGTGACACCTTCTTGACGATCAAGCCGCCGAAGCCCAACGTCACAACGTCCGACATCCGGGGTGACGAGGAGTCCATCACCTTCAACACCACATGGCGGATCAGGATGCAAGCGAGGTTCAAGCCGCGGCTGAAGGCGAGCAAGGAGGAGAAGGCGAAGGAGAAGATCAGCCGCAAGGAGCTTGAGGAAGCCGTGGGGCGCAGGCTCGAGGATGAAGAAGTGAGGAAGCTGAAGAGGGCCAGGAGAGAGGGCGATTATCACGAGCAGCTGCTTGTGTTGAAGGTCAAGGGGAAGCATGACAAGTACGGCTAAAGCGCCAAGCGGCTTGGCTAGCCGAGTAGGGATAAGAAAGCAATGATACCCAGGCGAAGAAACCAAACGTGCCAGAAAGGAAAAGCGCGTTCGTTAAACGTTTTGTCTTTTTTCTTTCTATTTGTATGTTTAGTTGGGTCTCCATGCCTTGATGTTGCCGTCTTCTCCCGCAGTGAAGACCACCTGCTCATCGTCATAGAAGCAGAACGATCGAACGATCTCTTCGCCGTGGCCGCCGGGCAGACCGACGCTGTTCGCCCTGTCGAAGCCCCAGCCGCCCTCGGCCGTCCGCGACAGGTGTACCAACTCAAAGAGCTGACGACTGAAGACGCAGTTAGCCACTATTCGGAACATTGCGCGGCAGAGCCTGGTGGAGGGGCAACTCACTCTTGCGAGCCAGTACCGACGATGGCGCCGCTGCCGTCGACCTTGGTTGTCACGTTGGCGATATACTGGCAGCCGAGGGTCTCCCTCGCGTCGCCAAAGTCGACGAGGGCGGCGCCCGAGCCGTGGTCCTCGGCGACACTGTAGACGGCGAGCTTCTCGTCGTGAGTCAGCACGTAGACCTCAGTTTCGCCGAGGAATGAGGCATGGTGGACGGAGCCTTGGTTCAGCGTCTGGATGACAACCTCGTCCTCGTCGGAGATGCGCGTGTCGTAGATGTTGACGAGGCCGTCGGTCGAACCCGAGAGGAGGATGTGCGGCTCCGAGGGGTGGAAGCGGAGTTCCGTGACGTCGTCGCTGTGGACTTCGTCGTATTGGAGCCTCTGCGATGGGCCAGCTCTAATGTCCCTGTAATTGTGTGAGGGGGGTTTGTGTTCCTAGGTCAGAGTGAGGGGTGATGTGGCAGCGACTTACCAGAGTAGTACGGATGCCATATGGTTTTGAAACTCCGTGCCGATTGCTATTGTGTTTGTTCTCGAGTCACAAGCCAGAGAGAGGATAGGCGATTGGCTGGCTGTATGGCGTGTTAGTGGTTTTCACCCAGCCGCTCATTCAGATGTGCCGCAAGCAACTTACCTGCAAAGTGGGCGACTTGCGACTTCGAGGGCTCTCTCGTATCCCAGATCGAGACCTCTCCGTTCTCACCTGCCGTGCAGACAACCGAATTTTGCCAGTCAAAGGTCTTGAGGCATGTCAGGTTGCCATGGCTCGTGGGGTACGACTGGACGGGACCCTGGCTGAGTCGCGCAGGGTTGAAGAGACTGAGTTTTTGGTCCGAGGAGATTGCGGCTAGACCAGCATCAAGCCGTTGGATGTCAAGAACGTAGACTTCTTGATGGCTCGAGAAATGGTGGCCGTCTACGCAAGAGAGGTTATACATCTTGACGGCGGGGTGACTATGCAGTTGTGAGTGAGCGTGGGCCCTGTGTAAAAAATCATGTATGCCCTTGACTGACCGAATGAAACTGGCTGAATGAGACTGATCAGGCGCAAAATCAGTGCCCAACCCTGTAGACCCGTAATCTTGGCAGCTTGTGAGTATTTAGATTCACTTTCAACAAACCAGGAAAGTAGGGTCCAATAGGCACATGAGATAAACCAGAACCAAAACCGAGAGCCAGTGAAGGGGAGGACAAGAGGTAATGTGCATTGGTGCAAAGCCCCATTTTATGCAATTATATCAGTCCATCCTTTAAGCCCCCTTTAGAAGAATACTGCACAGTCTTCAGCTCAGCATCCAATCAAGTCTCAAGGAGTGGACTATGCCCGCCCGTCTGGAGCTCCCAGTTACCACCTACGTGGACCTTAGAGCCAGGACAGCTGTTCTGAAAGCATCGAGCTGCGCAACTGCTGCAACCACCAACCGACGTTCACTCACCAAACGTGTCTTCGCGGAATAACATGTCGCGGACCTTGGCGATTGACTTTGGTACATAATATTCGTCCAACATGAGACGTTCTTTTCTCTGGCTCGTCCGTAAGTTCTACCCGCCTGATCCCGCGTTTTTGTAGTTGAGAAGCTGACATACCCACAAGTGCTATTGCAGGCGGCCGTCGTTTTATGTTCCGACGAGCAAAAGGTCTTGCACGAACCCAAAAAGAACGATGGCGACAGCGAACGAAAACACGCGAGTATTCAAACCGATGTACTTTCTGAACATGACACAATTCCGAGGCAGCCCGGTATGTATAACATCGTGATGGCGGGGGATGGCAAGGACAACGGAGCTGACGTTAAGCAGGAGCAGATTTGGTCGATCTCGCCGTCGAGCAGCTCGTCAAGCTTCCACACCGAACCTATCCGAGACGCGAACGCCGCTACACCCTCGTCTGGACCGTCCTCCGATACTTTCTCAAGTTCGTACCTAGTCTCAAGGCCACGCCGGTTCCCGGCAGCCATCCAGTGCTGGAAACGAAGGTTACGGGTCCGCTGTTGGAGGCCGTGAAGCTGCTGGAGCAGTCTGCGCTGCAGAACAACACTGATGCGCTCTACCTCCTTGCCGACATGAACTTCTACGGCAACTACACCCACCCAAGAGACCTCAAGGTCGCCTTCGATCACTATCAGACCCTCGCTTCGCTTCACGGAAATCGCACGGCGCAGTACATGGTCGGCCTGTATTATGCGACCGGAATCGGTCATGTCGTTGCTCCCGATCAGGCGAAGGCGCTGCTCTACTACTCGTTTGCTGCGATCCAGGGCGATACCCGCGCGGAGATGGCCGTTGGCTACCGGCACCACAGCGGTATCGCGACACCGAAGAATTGCGAGATAGCAAGCAAGTACTACAAGAGGGTGGCGGACAAGGCAATAGAGTGGTATCGGTCGGGCCCCCCGGCGGTATGGCTTGGGTGGTCGAGTCGTACCGTATCGCTGATGAGCTTGGCGGAGTCTACGGTGAGGGTGCTAGTGCTTCGAGTGCCGGCATGAACGCTATCAAAGTGAGCCCTAACTCGGATGCCAATGCCGCCATCGACGATGTCATCGAGTACCTCGACCTCATGTCGCAAAAGGGCGACGCCAAGGCCTCCTATAATCTAGGACGGATCTACTATGAGGGACAGAGAGGTCTGGACCGAGACTTGGACCTCGCTCGCAAGTACTTCTTCACTGTAGCCAAGAGATACTGGAAGAAGGATGGCCGCATGATTGAAAACCACAAGCAGGGCATCGAAAAGACGGCGAGCAAAGCCGCCGGCTTCATCGGCCGCATGTACCTTCGGGGCGACGGTGTCGACCAGAGCTTCGACCAAGCCAAGAGATGGTTTGAGCGCGGCATCTCGCATGGAGACGCTCAGTCGCAGCATGGCCTCGGTCTCATGATGCTCCACGGATACGGAATGCCAAGGAACATTGCCATGGCCACCGATCTGTTCAAGGCAGCGGCGGAACAGGACTACGCGCCGTCACAGATCGAGTTGGGTGTTCTCTACTTGGACCAAGGCGGAGCGGAGGATGTGCGAATCGCCAACAACTATTTCGAGCTCGCTGCTCGGTACGGTCAAATTGAGGCCCACTACTACCTTGCCGAGATGGTTTACCACGGCGTAGGCCGCGACAAGACGTGCTCTATGGCCCTGGGCTATTACAAGAACGTCGCTGAGAAGGCCGAGCCCCTCGTCTCTTCGTGGGCCGAGGCGAACCAGGCCTACTATTACGGCGACGAGGAGCTGGCGTTTCTGGAATACGTCATGGCGGCAGAGCAGGGCTACGAGCGCGCGCAAAACAACGTTGCGTTCATTCTCGACCCCGTTCAGTCGAGACTCCCGCTGCCAGACTGGCTGCCGCTTCCCGAGTGGCTTGGTCTCCGACAGACCCGTCCGAGCCTGCTTGATAACCAGAGGCTTGCGCTCATGTATTGGACTAGGTCGTCCAGGCAGTCGAACGTGGACTCGCAGGTTAAGATGGGCGACTACTACTTCCACGGCATCGGTTCACAGCCGGATGTCAACAAGGCCGTTCAGTGTTACACAGGCGCCTCGGACTACTCGCAGAGCGCTCAAGCACTCTGGAACCTGGGTTGGATGCACGAGAACGGCATCGGACTGACCCAAGACTTCCATCTTGCCAAGAGATACTACGACCAAGCCCTCGAGGTCAACGAGGAGGCATACCTTCCCGTCACCCTTAGCCTTTTGAAGCTCCGCCTCAGAAGCGCCTGGAACACCTTCACTCACGGCCCCATCCATTCCATTCAGGATGATCCCAGTAGGTCCATTTCGCGGCCCACGTGGAAAACGCATCGCATACTAACGAATATGTAGAACCCAAGAAGGACTGGTCCCTTGGCGAGTGGATCGCCAACTTCCTACAGGACGACCAGCTGTTCTACGACGACCCGTATTACGAGGACATATTCGACGACACCATCGGCGGCACCGGCCCCGACGGCAACCCGCTCGAGGACGACGGCGTCGCCGAGAGCCTCGTCATTGTCTTCCTCGCCCTGTCCCTCGTGCTCCTCCTCTACTACCGGCAGCAGAGGCAGCAGCAGCACAGGCGGGAGGAGGAGGAGCGGCGTCGCCGGGAGGGCCAACCCGCCGTTCCCGCGCCGCAAGGGCAACAGCAGGACCAAGGCTTGTTCCCGCAGCCCGGTAACCCGGATTGGAACAACTGGGTCGCTGGCGGTATTGGACACTAGACTTGTTTTTCTGAATGTATGAATACACGGCTGAAGAGGCTGATGGAGACGAGAATGGGGGCTGGACGAGGCAGGGAAGGACGATAAAGCATATTCAGCGCCGGCGTTTGGGAAGCTCCTGGGGAACAGGACATGTATTTCTTGAGTCGCTCGTTACGACTCATCAAGTTTGTCGACTATTGTGGTTTGCGCTCACGCTCTGCTCGTGTTCCCGGTGTGTCCCTGTTGGTTTCCTCAGAAAGTGTCGCCGCAACTGGTCCAAAGACGTGACGAAGGTACCGAACCAGCGGGACAAGCATGGCATAATATGTTTGAGGGCGTTCGTGATGATTGTTTGCCTCGTCTGGTTTGTCTCAGGAACGACTACTCATTAGGCGTCTCTTTTGGGTCATACAAACAACGGCCCTCGTCAAGCTCCTTGTCAAACACGGACGACTACGGACGGCTTCGTTACTCATTGTGTTATCTTGTCTCATGCGGAAATCAAAACTGCCATTGACATTGTGCGTGGTCGGCTTGCTATTCTAGTGGTATCATCTTCTGTGTAACAACCCGCAAAGAAAAGGACAGCGGAAAAATATTAGCAACTAACAACCGAAAGAGCCGAGATCCGGCCAGGGGTCCGTTAATTGGGTACGTTTTTAGTATCTCGGGAGAATTAGAGACTAAAAAAAGAGGTGGCGCTTTTGTGCCGCAGTGGTGATATGATGCTTGCCACTGGGGTCATTGAACAAACGCAAAAATCGAAAAATCAAATGGCACGGCTCATATATAGCCTGTCAATCTAGTGGCGGACGGGAGGAGTTCGGACACTCGTCAAAGGAGGGCCTTGGGAGTTTTCCATGTTACCCGTCAACTCAGCGACACGCGCCTTGATGCGGGCTACCCGAGATTCGATCGCTACGCACATTGTCAGATCTCGAGCTTCATCCCATCAGAGTTCATGGGTACTTACTCTCCTCTCCACTCGTGTCATCGTCACCATCAGTGGTCTTGCTATATCCGCCACGGCTTTGCTCTTCGCTCTGGCGCTGTGCCGCACGCTCCGCAGCATTCTTGCGGATCTGCGCCCATCGGTCTATCGCGGGCGGGGATCGGGGGCCACCTTCGGGCGAGACAGGTGATGTCTCCGCGGGCGGCTCGGGGGTCTTCGCGTGTCGCGCAATAGGGGGTGGGATAGCATCCTCGGAGTCGTCGTCAGGGACAAAGGCGGGCTGCTCCTGCAGAGGGCCCTGGTCGAATCGTGAGAATTCGTGCTGAGCCTCGTTGGCATCCTCGGTATCGACGCGAGAGAGCGACTCATCAACGGATGGCTCATACTGCGGCTCGTGAGCTTGGGTCTCAACAGGGGCTGGCTGAGGAGTCTCCATTGGCGTGGTGTAAGCCTCTACGGGTGTTGGTGTAGGGAGGTTGGACTCGGAAGCAATGGGCTGGGGGGCGGGAGAAGGAGCAGCCTTTGGCGGCTCAGGGGTTGTTGTCTCGCGCTGGAGCATACCGTTCACATCTGCGGCGGCATTGTCAGGCAACTTCGAGTTCCGGTTCTTGTTGCGGCCAAAGAGCTTGCGAAAACCGCCTCCGCCGGCCTTCTCTTTGTGAAGCTTCTTCGACTTCTTGTCATTGGGGCTGGTATCCGGTTCTGGCGTGAACATGTTCTCCCGTCCATGGTCGTACGAGTCCTTGGGCGGGGGCAGCGGGGAACTACGGCCCTCTTCGAATCGGTTGGCGGGATGAAGACCACTGGGAGCTTCCGTCTCCTTCTCCGAGGGGCCTCGAAGCTCGTCATCCTGCTGGTTTGGCGGCAGCGGGGATGGCGAACGAAAACCTGATGATGAGTTCTGGGTCAACGGGGACGGCTGTGGCTGCAAAGAGGGCGACTTGGCCGGGACTTCAGGACGAAGCTCGGCTCCATTGGCATGGCCGTTTGTGTATTCGCGGTGGCCGGGGCTTCCGTTCCTTTGCATAGTAGAGGCGCCGAGGCCACGGCCGGTGGTGTTGTTTGCCAAGTAAGCCTCGCGGATCGCCTCCTTATCATATTTGTTTGCCCACTTCATCGCCGGGGATGCCTGACGCAGGATCTCGGGCTGAAGAGTCAGCACGCTGGTCGTCTTCTCCCTTGCCGACTCGTCATTTCTTCCTCGCCGTGCTTGGAGTGTCTGCTGCTGTTCCTGCTGCTGACGCGCTTGGAGTTGGGCGGCAGCAGCCTGAATTCGAGCTTGCTGATCAGGCCCGATGCTCGACTTGCTGAGATTGGAATCGGCGTTTCTGCTGCCCTTCTCGAGAGCGTGCTTGCCCGTTGACTTGCGGCGGTTAACACCCTTGTTGCGTCTGGTCCAGCTGAAAAAGCCCTTCTTTTCGGCAATGTAGGCGCCTTCCTGGGGTTCAGGGGCCGCTCCGGCCACCATTTCCTCCATGACCAACCACCGTCCACGCTTGATGACCGTTTCGATAACGGCACAGCGACCAAAAGCTGACTTTCTCTCCGAAGTCTCTTCGGGGGCAAGACTGCTCATCCAAACCCACCAGAAGCTCTCGTCCAGATCAAAACGAGCGATGCTCGCCAACTCTCCAGGCTCCAGGTGATCCGATTCCAGTCGCGGGTTGTGGGACTGGGAGCTTCGTTGGCGCCCAGCTGTCTCGATGGGCGGAAGCACCTTGTCGGGAGGCAAAAGCATGCTCGGGCTGTTTGGGTTGTCGTCCACGAAACCAGACGAGAGAAAGTCGGCCCAAGACGGCGTAGTAGGCCGTCCAAGACCTACATTTCCGGCCGCAGGGGTGGTTCTAAGGCCTTGAGGCTTTCGAGCGGCGGCTGCCGCATCATCATCGTCCTCATCTTCGAGCGCGCTAGTGAATCCAATGTCTTCAAATCTTGACCAAGAAGCATCCCGCAAGCTCGTAGAGTGTTTTGCACTAGAAATTTGGGATTGATTGGCGGATGAGATTGCTTTTAAAACGCGGCGGCACTCTTCGGTGAGGGCCTTCACGGGGTCCTCATACTCGGAAAACTCGCGCAAAGCTCGGTCCTCATCACGATACTGAAAGTGGTTGGCTCGGCGTAGTAGTGCGAATGGCGTTGGCGAGACAGCGTCTACAATCATGACGACCCTGTACGTAGAAGATTGCATCAAAGACGGTTTCTGAGGTGGATACTCGGTTTCCTGCAGCAACTTCTGAAGAGACATTGGAAGCATGGAGACTGCGCCCTGTGTCTGCTGCTGAGGAGCTAAGGATCGAAGGTATGCGAAGAAGAGATGGCTGGTAGCGTCGGCAGCACTGCGACTTGTTAGTGATATCCGCTCGCCTGGATCATCTCACTCACGTTGTCCAAGCTTTGTAGCCACCCTCAAAGCCGCTACCCGTATCCTTCTGCTCGAACGCCCACCATGCGGCCATCCGAGAGAGCTTGCGCCCGCCCAGGCCGTTCATCTTGCCATGAGCGGCAATTGCAGATAGCAGATCAAAGAAATCGAAAATGATACATGAACGGGCGCCATTCTCAACACTGAGAGGGATGAAAGTCTTAAAGGAGTCTCTCGCCATGTTTGAATCTGATGCGCGCGTAAGCCATCAAACAACGTAATGCCGGCTGGCCAGTCTTTTCGTGCAACATACCTTGCTCGCCAACCTTGAATAGCTCATACGCATCCCAGCCTACGACACCGCCAGAGAGCCGACTCCAGCACCATTTCACCACACCGGCAATGACCTTGCAATGTGTTAGTTACCCGGACGAAACCGTCTTCGGGGGGGGGGGGGGGTCACACACCATTGGCTCAGTCATGCGAAGCTCTTGTGACAAGAACTCGCCGCGAAGAGGTTGGCTGCCATCGAAGAAGTGACGGATAAAGTTACGGACAGCACTAGGATCGGAGGTAGGCCGGAATGGCAACAGGAGAAAAGGATGGTCAAGAGCTGCATCGAAGAAGATATGTTAGATATTACGGGCGTAATAGGTTGCAGTGAAAGGGGTGTAGTGCCGGGAGCCGCAATTGTATGCAGACCATACCTCGTGACTTCAAATCTTGGGTGCAACGTCTGATCAGGTCCTGGATTTCTTCAGGTTCGACCGTCTTCCTCGTGTAAGCGTCGTCCCACTTTGGCTTTGCGGCCAGCTGATCGGCAGCATCGAAGTTGGACCCCTTCTTGGACTTTTTGTGCGACCCGTCCTTGCTCTTCAAGCGAGAGAAGAGGCTAGGCATGTTGTCGGTGGAGGATGGCGTTTATCGAGGCAATTGCTGGTGGGAGCGGGGAAAGGCGCGAGGCATTCGAGGAAACAGGAGGAGGATAAATGGGCAAGTCGTAGTCGTAACTACCTCGACGAGGGGTAGATCGCAAGTCGTATAACCGATCTGAGACAAGGAAAGCCCAAGGTTCGGAATTGCGGGCTCGTCGGTCTGGAATAGGCGGGGTGTTCGCAAAAAGGGTCGCGATAGGGGAAAGTATCGTCGAGCGAGAGACTGCGCGTCTGTCGAATCCAATGTCAATAATACGTCGTTGGAACGGCCCACCACGCGAGGAATTCCAAGTAGGAAATTGCAGTAGCGGGGAATCGGCAGCTGAGGGTATCGGGAAACAAAGACGTGGTTTAACGAAACGAGGGAAAGTCTCCAGCAAGGGAAAGAAAGTGAAGGAGGGGAGAAAGAATGGAGGAGAGTAAGGACGGAGAGTGAGGTGGTGATGGCCCTGCTTGTGCTTGGGCTTGGGTAAGAAACCTGACGAGAGGCAGGCAGCTCTAGTCGGTACTTGCTCCTTCTCCTTCTTTGCTTTCAGGGGCGAATGAACAACAGCGGGCTATTAATTGGGGAAGGAGGGAAATGGTAATATTTGGGGGGTCCCTGGACGCTTGGCCTCTGCCGGTGCTTGTCTTTGGTTTTGGGTTTTTTTTTCCTTACTTTCTTTTTCTCTCTGTTTTCAATATGTATCCCCTGTCTGCTTTTTCCGAGGTGGGTACAAGTATCTTTTGAGTGACGATCACCGCAGTCGGGTACCTGAAGGCGACCCTGATGTGGCAGCCCGATGGGGAATAGCGGCAATGCAGCGCGTTAGGGGGTTGATGCTCTCCTTCTCAGTCCGTGGCACTCTGTGCAAGTTCCTAGGAGGCTTTTTGGCGGCGTCTGACGGGCTCACAAATTCACTGGCCCGTTGTTTGAGTCTCGACTTGTCGGCCGTGGGCGGGTTTTTGGGTGCTGCTAGTGACACTCGAGCATCAGGCACCGTAGCTCGAATCCTGGGAGAGTGGAAGACACGGGAGGGGCACGACAGGCCCTGAAATGAAATTAAATCGCTGGAACGAGGACCCTGGTCCAGTGTCACAGGCCACTTTCTTACTCGAGGGGCCGAGAGTCGACGCCAATGGGGCCGCCGTCCGCTGCCGCCGACCACTCGAGAGTCAACGCCAACCAGTCTTGCCGGTTCGCCTGAGGCACAATGTGACGGAAGCCTGTCGATTGTGTAGATTGAGTCCTGATTCAGTGTTTGTTGTTGGTTGGCCAAGTACGGGGCGGTGATGTTGCGGTGGGGGCTAGTTACTGGTGGTGGCTGAGGACTAAGATCTCAGGCGGAGATGTTAGTATTACGGATATCGGTTTGGAGAAACGGTAGTAGAAGCGTTGCGGCGCCCGGACGACTCACAGCCTCACAAAGGCGCGGAGGTACGATGACGACGATGACGATGATGCTGAGTTGGAGGCGGAGACGGAGGCCGAGGAGAGGTGTCGGGGATGGAGAAAAAGAGAAAAACAAGACAAGAGCGACACTGGACGAGGGAAACCAGATACAGCGACGCGCGACACGCAGTACTAACTTCCATGCATTCGAGCTAATGCAGAGTGTATGCAATGTCTGGTGCTGCGAGAAAGAAAACCTCAGACGAAAGAGACGATGCAGCAGGCCTGGCGTCGGGATCGGCTTCATCAGTTGGCAGACCATCTGCCTGTCATCCAGACTAAATTTAAGAGCTCTTCTCCGGGCGTAACACACATGCGGCCACGGAGTGTTTTGTCTCTCCACTCATATCTCTCAATGAATTTCATCAAACTCGAGACTCAAAAGACCTCCATGTTCAGGTACATCTTACTTGGTAAAATGTAGCCGGCCATGTCTGGTCGAGCCCATGAAGTACTTGAGACATGATGTCTCTGTTGCTTGTTGCTTGCTGTGGCCAAGCGTGGGAACCCCATCCGTCGTCCGCACCTTAACTGAGCCCCCGGTATATGTTAGCCCCGTCCACCCTGCGCTGCTCGCTCTAAGTGCATTCGCCGCTGCTAGGGCCGTTAATGTGATATTTGAGGATGGAGCCAGAGTCTGGACGCTAGAGCGGAAAGTCCACATGTAATGAAAAGAAGGTGCAGTGCACCTTGTTGATCCGCGCCCGTGTCCCGTGTACTTCCCCGTAAGGCCCCAGAGTACCTTCCCAGAAAAAAGTCCCAGCATTGATTTTTCTGTCATCGCTCCTCCCTTCCTAGGTCTTCACCTCACTTCATCCACTTGGCACTCCAATCCGGTGGGGGTGGACCCTGTCCAGGTCTCGTTTCGGACCTATCTTCGACCTTGCCTGCCTGCCTCGCTCCGGCCAGATCCAGCGTTATTGTACACTGCAAAGCAACAAAATCATCTCGTCTCCTCACCTCTGTCATCCAGCTGCTATGCACCGTCCACATCATCACGCAGCAGAGCCCTCCGCTTCTCGCCTGCGATCTTCGGCGGGGAACCAGAGAAACGTTGTCTGACGTCGTGCTAATCGGCACTTGTTCGCCATCGAGACTGCAACACACTGACACCTGTGCGAATCAATCACGGCGATAGTCATCAGCCGAGACCTTGAGATGCTCATCCCTCTCCGACCAGGATCCGTCGTCCACCTCAATTCCGTTGCCAATGGGCCGAATCCATCTCATATCTGAAATCCACGGCGTCCGTGCCGCGGCTCACCTCTCCAACGTTTCTGTGTCACTTTTAACCGAGTTTGTGTCTCGCGGCATCCCACGACTGGAAAGCAACAATACATGACTGCGGATACTTGGCCGGCGAGACGCATGTCGAACCTGTCGCTCGCTTGGTGCCTTGTCCGGCGCCCGCCTGTCCGCCCCACATGGGTTCCGGCTAAACACGACACGGCACCTTCTGCGTCAGTCAATGGGATCCAATTGACGCAGGAGAGACAGAAAAAGCGATTGACGTCCGGGAAAGAAATTTCCAAACAGAGCGCCGCCATGGCCCTGCCAGGAGTGCTCAGAAGTCCAAACGCCGGCCGCTGGCATTGCTCCGAATAGGACGCCACCTCGGCGGTCGAGCAGAGCCCATTGCTCCCCCGGCACCCAGCACTCAACTCGCCCGCATTACAAATAATAGGTCGAGGATGATCCTTCCGGGATGCCACTTCGTTGCGCGTATGAGTTGGTTGATGCCAGCACATCCTCGTCGTCACCCCATTCCGAACCGGGTTTTGAATACGTCCACCGAGCCGAGCGCCCCGTCCAGACAAGTCATTGGTTGTGATCCGTGCGCTTGATCGACATGCGTTGGCATCCGGCTCGGGGTGGTGCCGTCAAGGCCTAACGAGCAGTAACATTCTCATCGCTTGCATTGGGCGTCGTGCACGTCACTGATCTTTCTAACTCCCGCATTTGTTGCAACGATACGGATCTCGCTACCAATATTTCTCTCCGTGCGGTCGTATCTTTGGTTGCCTGGCGAGTATGATCGGGATGGGCACGGCCATCTTTGACAGGTCAGGTTGATGCGACTGTGTGAACACGCCGCGGAAGCGGGTTGGCATGACATGACAATATGGGCTCCCTCAACCCACTTATTGACAAGCGCGGCGAGGGCTCGAGCCTCAAGCTGCGTCCTTCCCTTTTCATCCCGCGTGCTGAGTATTTGTTCCTGGCACCTACGCATGAACACACCTTGGAGGGGCTCAAGGACTTGCTTGTCTGTTCGCATTTGTTCCGCGAGCTCTGAGTGGCTGGATTTGGATGCGAAACTCTCTTCTGGACCTTCCTTGGGCGGAGATTGGTTGTGCTGTCGATCGATCAACGTCAGAAATGCCTGTTCAGACTCCACCAAATGGCCAACTCAATTATCGAACGATGTCTCTGGGCTCGGGCACTAAAGGGAGGGAAACAGTCGTTATCAATTCCAGCACCCGCTCAAACGCAATGTGTCGGCCGCCAAAATGTCATCTTCGAGCCTCCAATGACACCAGGCCCCTGGAAGGCAATGACAATCATTGGCGTTGCGCTATCCGTATCTGAGTCTGCCAAATGCCGCTGCATGCCTCCTTTTCACCTGCCGACATAAAGCTCCGATAGCATGGCGCTGCACCCATCCCAAACTTGCTCCAACATGGCAAGACCCCTAATTAACCGATGACATAAGCTACGACACTGCGTCGGATTCCGAGGGGAGATGACATGTGATCTGCGGCCGCGGGACGCAATTCAACGTGCACGGAATGTTACAGCACAGTTTAAACATCAGCCGGGACACTCAATTCGGTTTCGCGAGCATATATGAAAGGCTCGGGCTTGCGGCCCAATGTGCGGTCTTCTTGGCTAAACGCTATTAATGTGCACAAACTTGACCCGCCTTGACTAATATGCGTGTTCAGTCTGTAGAAACTTTTACGGCCAATTCGTTCTCGTCATCGGGCTACATCGGGAGGGGTAGCATAATTACCGGGCACACGATCCGGATCGGCGCAGAAACCGGTACGGAGAAGTGGGTCGCTATCGGGGTCCGGCCGAATGAATTGAACTCACGACAGGAATGGACAAGTTGAGCTCTCACGCTGAGGAACTCTACGGGGTTCTGTCCGCCGGGTGTTGAGGACGCTTCAGAATGAAGCCAGTGTCATAGTTTGACATTGTTTCGCCCGGAACCCCTTGCCAAATATGGCATATGAATGTTGATGGATTCACGATCTCATATCCTGAAGAAGCGTAATCCGATGAACCCCCCATTCTTGTCGCCGTCAGCGAAAGCGAATTAATGAAAGGGTTACTGAATGACCATCGTGTTATGTCCCATGCCTCAGAGACACCGGATTGAGATGTCGTCTCGCTGGCATTGCCGCTCCTTGCTTTCTTCCTCGCATTCCGAGCGAACACAGCCAGCACTGGCGGGGAAGGGCGGGACGACGACAGGAACCCGACGACCTAGACACTCGTTTCGCAGGAGGGGCTGCCATATCATTATGGATCGGAGATAAGCACACCGAGCAACACCCGAAACTTGGGATTGTCCTGATGGCGGCCATGCCAGCAAGCCGTTCGTGCACATCTGCCAGTATACCAAGAAAGGCTATCGGCTTTATAGTCTGCAAAGAGAGACAGAAGTGGACAGAGTCGCCATGAGAGAAGTAAAGCCACTGGAGGCCATGTTGGGAGGCGCACACGCCGGAAACCACGAATGCTCCTGCCGTGATGGCCTTTTTCTGCCTCAATAACTAGTTACCGGGAAACATGCCGCTCAAAAGAGGCCACTGATGACGTTGTTTCCACGAGATGGCCTCGGGGCGGGATCGCCTCGAGTACGTGTGGTTCGGCACCCTCCGAGTCACGCTTGTTCCTGGACCCGGAGGTCGAACACTGCCAGAGGCTGCCTCCCGTCAAATAAAACACAGAACGGAATAACGGCCGATTGTTGAACGAGGGCGAAGAACGGCGGCGAGAGAAGCATGCAGGGTGTGAGTTGGAATAGGGGTCTGTTCGACTGAGAACGAAGAAGTCGACCCCGGCTGCGAGTACAAGGAGGCAAAGGAAGGCATGTAACGTAAGAAGCTGGAAAGGAGAGTCAATCTTGCTCCGCCCAAACGACACCATATGGTTTCCATCGTACCAAACACTCTTATTAATGGCCACAGCTTGGCTCAAAACAGTTTCGTCAAGCACGATCCATTGATTCTAGCCTACAAGACCAGCCCGGGCAACTCATACTGTGGCCGGTCCAACATGCCTTTAAACGTGTCCCTCATAGGCCTGCGTCAGGCCGCATCATTTAGTGTTTACAAGTCATCATTCGTCCAAGCCATTCCTGGAAGATGACCCGAATCAGGCGGCGGGTTTCCATTTCAATCCAAACACATTTGCAAACCGAACGCCAGCCCAATTTGCTCCGTCTCCTTTTTTTTTCATTAAGCCTCCTCGGGCGAATCTTCGGCAGACTCCTTGGGCGACGTCTTGACCTCCGTCTCCTGTTCGGACTCGATCTTTTCGACAGTTCCGCCCTTGTCGGTCTCAACAGTCTTGGTCTCCACGACCGTCGTCTCGACCTTCTTGGCCCCGCTCAGGTCCCAATCGATCTCGGCGCCAGCGCCGTACCGGGTAACCAACCACTCGTTGGCCTTTTTGAAGTGCCCGCAGTCGAAGAAGCCCCTGGACGCGCTGAGCGGGCTGGGGTGCACGCTCTTCAGGACCAGGTGCTTCTTGGTGTCCACCTTGACGACGCGCTTGCCCGCGGGGGTGCCCCAGGCCATGAAAACCACGCCGCGAGACCGCTTGGCGGCGACGAGGTCAATGACCTTTTGGGTGAAGCGTTCCCAGCCGCGGTTCGAGTGTGAGTTAGCCTCGTGGGCGCGGACCGTCAGACACGTGTTGAGGAGGAGGACGCCGCGGTCCGCCCAGGGGGTCAGGAGGCCGCCCTTGTTGGGAGGCGGGGCGAAGGTCGGGTAGTCCTTCTTGAGGGCGATGTACATGTTCTTGAGCGACGGCGGCGCCGGGGTGGGAGGGCGGACGGAGAAGGCGAGGCCGTGGGCCTGGTTGTGGTTGTGGTAGGGGTCTTGGCCGAGGATGACGATCTTGACGGTGTTGAATGGGCAGTGGCGGGACCTGGGGTCTTGGTCAGGACCGAATTATGCAGAGCAGTAAGCTGCCAAAGGACCAAAGAACATACCATGAGTACACATCCTCCTTTGGAGGAAACCACTTCTTGCCAGCATCCGATTCTCTGTTCAAGAAACGCTTGAGGTCGAGGAACTCCTTGCTGGTGACCTCATCCTTGAGCAGCGCCAGCCAGCTCTCGTGTAGTGTATCGATCTCGAGCTGTAGCAGCTCCTTCTGCTCGGGGGTCAGGCCGGCGACCCACTTGTCCTTGTCGAACTTGGCGGCGGGAGTCGGGGCCTCGGGAGCGGCCGCGCCACCCCCTGCGGTGGAACCCCCTTTGGCCACTGGCTTCGGGGCCCGAAGAAGGACATAATGTTACCGTCCTGCTTGGGCTTCTTGTTGTCTGCGGCGGACAGCGTGCCGGCCTTACGCTTGAGGGTCGACATGCTGACGTTTGTGGAGGAATAGAAAGAGAGGGGCGGGTCGAAAAGGCACCAGAGGGAGGTGGTGACGTAGAGCGGCCTTGGATCTGGCCGACGGCGGACGGAGAAGGCTACGAGATTGGCGAGACCTAAACGCTCAATTGTGGTAGGTTTGAAGGTAATTGCTTCAATTGATCATCAGTGGGGAATAACAGGCTCGATTTATGGAAGAGGTGTACAGCAAGAAAGAGAGAGAGAGAGAGAAGGAGGTGATGTGGACGTGGGGGACAGAGGCTGGATCTGGAGGAGGATGTGGTCGAGATTTCTTAGCCCCGGCTTAAAGTTGAAGTACCGGTCAACGGACCGTCGCGTGGTGACGCGCTACCCGGCGGGAAAAAGTCATTAACGCGTGTTACGGGCCCGCTCTACTGGCGCGTCTTGACGAGTTTCAGTGGTTGGTAGGGGGAGGCGGGGAGCTGCCTGGGAGCTGCAGCCCTGCAGTGGCCCCAGCCGCTTCGCGTAAGCTGCCCCTGAGATGCCGCTATTTCGCCTTTGGGATGAAGTGGTGACTTCATACGGACCTCGAGGCGCGCCTCCCCGTCCATTATTGGACACTGCGTCCTGTGACCCCATAGCTTCCCGGTTGGGTCGAATCTTGGTTCATCTCCGGGTCCAGAAATTGTCATGTCAAGTAAACCACTTTGTAGGGGAGGTATCATTACAGTTCGACTAGATGTACACGTTGTTTGTTTTCCCATGTCTAAACCAAACCACGACGATATGCCGTTTGGCGTGCAAACTCCAGGCCCGGGTCTTTTCCGTTCATTAATAGCAGCCCGCTCAACGCCCAAAAATGCTCGAAATGAAAGAGTTGTGATGCTTCGATATTAGTCCATATCGCCCCGAGTCTTCTCGTTCACGCTCCTGAACACACGCTTCCCGACCTCGTAGCTGCTGATCATGATAGCGCAGGCTGGAGCGACCTTCAGGGTTCGAGGAATCCATCCTTTCCACAGACCCCCAATTCCCTCGGTCGTGAAGATGTGCCAAAGTAAGCGCACCATGGAGCCCTGCTCAGCCGCAGCGGCTTTGGCGGCGTTGGCCCCGGTAGCCTGACGTGGTGAATCGCGATAGACTTGCGTTCTGGTCTTGCCCACGTCGAATGGCATCGTCACTATCGATGCGAACCCGCCGGAAACGGCACCGGCGATGAAGCTGTCCGTCAAGGTCTCCGTGTGGTTCTCCTGGCTTTGAGACCTGCGCCGTGCCTGGGTCCGCGAGCCTCTACTCTCCAGCGCCCGGCCGCGGCGGGTCTCTCGCATGTCCGTCAATTTACCCCGGATCGTCTCGTATCCCCACCAGTACAGGCCTGAAAAGGGCACATCCCTCCACAAGGTCAAGGTCAACCCCCTCCACAGGGAGGTGTAGCCACTGGTGCTGACCATCTCCTTGATGCCCCGGAACGTGTTTGCAAGGTGACCAGTTGTAGAATTGCCGGTCGATGCTTGCATTCTTGTGCGGAACAGTTCGATCGGGCTAACGGCGGCGGCAGCTAGGATGCGAGCGCCGGCGCCGGCGACCAGTGGCGCGGTATCGTCGTTGAGCTTTTGCGCGATCGGACTCTTGCTGTTGTATCGCAGCCAGTCGTAGCCAGTAAAGTAGATGATGTTGCCCGGAATCGTCATCAACAAAGTCGGGGAAAGACCCCTCCATAGGCTGGTGAACCCCTCATTCCGCGCGATCTTCCTCAGTCCGTCCATGGTGGAGCTGATCGTCTTCCGTTCGACCTCTTCGACGGCGCAGTCGGCGGCGGCGGCGGCGGCTGCGACGCCTTCCGCAGCTCGAGGCATCGCGAGACATAGTTCCGAGTTGTTGTTCATGAAGAACACCTCTCGGCAGCACGCGGTAACTCCGAGGTTCGACGTGTTGAATGTTTTCAGGGTATCGGTCGTCATTGCAAGCCGTGAGAAATCCACGGTTGGCGGCGTGACGTTTTGGGATTGCCATCGGATTCGGACAACATCGAGCGGCGTCACTGCGCAAGCGTGTTAGCAACAAGAAACTCTAGATCGGAGTGCGGGAGAAAGGCTCACCCAGAAGTGAAGTCAAGAGACTGCCCGACATGGCCGAAATCATTTTCTGCGACGCCGTGATGCCATCATCGCTTCCTCCGTTGCCGTTGTCCTTGGGTGGGACTATGCGCGCCATCGGAAAAGAGTCATCGGGATCAAATCTGTCGTGGTCCTGGCCTCCGGTGGCTGGTGAATGGCAGTCATTGCGGACCAGCTTGCATGTTCGGAAAGGTCGGGGCTTGCGAACGATGCTGCGGTCATCCGGTCGATGAGTTGTGTAATACGACGGGGGGAAGTTGCGGATGACGGTCGGTAGGTGAGGGGAAGAGCAAGCTTTCACGAGCTTTTTTCGCTCGAGCAGTGGGAAGGAGAGAGACACGGCGAAATTGACCTTGCCCCCCGGTCACCAAAGTCGGCTCGTCATGACTGCGAAATCGGGTGCGCGCTCCGACTTCTGGTCCTCCCCCCAAAAATTTGCCGGAGATAATGAAATGGGTGGCGCGCCGGGGCACCCTGCTGGCCGAGCCGAGCCCCAAAACCGTTTAGGTGATGTCACGGACCGAGCGCCTGTCCCAATTGGCCGGACACGTGGTGGATCCATGGATGCGCCACAAAATGTCACCGATAAGCACCACGCCGGTGGGACCTCACACGCCGGCTGACTCCAGTTTGGCTGTGCTTTGCTTACAACACACAGTCGATGATGAGTGGTCGGCTTTGACTACCTCTCATCTCGCGGGTTTCCTTGTCAAGCATCTAGAATCCCGGAATCGCCACTCAAGGCCGTGAATCTCCTAGAATTCGAAGCCCTCACCGATGTCGCTATCATAGCATCTTGGCGGCTTTGTAGCTCAGTGATTCCGAGCAGCTCACCTCGCAGCCATGGCAGACCAGCCGCCACAGCTCAACTCCGAGCTGGAGTCGTTCCGGCAACAATGGCGATCGGAGCTCAAAACAAAGAAGACGGTACCAGAATCCCGGAGTTCCCAGCCAAAGAAGAGAGCACCGTCACTTTCCAAGCCATCCGCCCCCGCAGAGAGCTCAAAAGTTACCATTCCGAAGAGATCCCAAGTAGAGGAAGACGAGGACTATGCCCGCTCTTTAGTATTCGATGAACCGGCACCCTCACCATCCGGATCCGCACCAGAGGACCCGGTACCCCAAGAGGCCAAGGTGCTGGTATCGGCTTTAGATCACTTCGAGGAAGCCGTGGAGAAGGAGGCGATTGGTAGTTTGGGTGACAGTCTCAAGCTGTATCGCAAGGCGTTCAGGGTGAGTGTTCCCGTCCCCCAAAGTCCACGCGAGAAGTGGCTGACCCCGGTCCAAAAGATGGACAACCGAGTCGATTTGGCATACAGAAAGAAACACTTCCCTGCAGCTGCTGCGAAAGCGCCTCAGCCATCAGCGCAGGCTACGGTGCCGAGCGCGGCAGGCAAGCCGTCGGAGATGCACCGGCAGACGATGAGCGAGCTAATTGCAGGCTTCTCCGGGCTCTCTGTGGCAGCAGCTCCTCCGCCGGTGGAGGGAGACCCGGCACCTCCATGCCCTATCTCAGAGGTGCCCGAGGAAATCCTTGTTCACGTATTCAAGGACGTGGCCGTCCTCGACGTCGGAGACTTTGTGCGGCTCTCGCTGGTGTGCAAGCGTTTCGCCTACATCGTCGCCACCGAGCAACAGATCTGGCGGCGCATCTCTCTGGGCCCCGAATTCGGTTTCGCTGGGATGCACTACCACTGGCAAAAGGGCGTCTCCTGGGAGTCCCTGGCGCAGGAAGACGACACGGGAGATCTCGAATACGTCACCATGGAGGAGCTGGCCCAGCGTCGCAGGGACGAAATCGAGGCGGCCACGCTCGCCCTGTTGCCGGAAGTCTACTCGTCTTCGTGGCAGAAGATGTTCAGACACAGACCGCGGATCCGCTTCAACGGCTGCTACATCAGCACCGTCAACTACATCCGCCCCGGCCAGGCGAACGCGAACCAGATCACCTGGAACAGCCCCGTCCACATCGTGACGTACTACCGGTACCTGCGCTTCTTCCGCGACGGCACCGCAATCAGCCTCCTCACCACCGACGAGCCCGCCAGCGTCGTGCACTACATAACCAAAGAGCTGCTGGAGCAGCACCGCGGCGGCGGCGTGGCGCACCTGCCGTCGGTCGTTATGCAGCACGGACTCCGCGGGCGGTGGCGGCTGTCTTCTGCTCTGGACCACCCGGACGCTCCCCTGAGCGAGACCGAGGGGGACCTGTTTGTGGAGACGGAGGGGGTCGGGGCCAAGTACACGTACAGGATGTATCTAGAGATGCGCAGCGCGGGGAAGGGCGCGCGGAACACGAAGCTCATGTGGAAGGGCTTCTACAGCTACAACAAGCTGACGGACGACCTGGGCGAGTTCGCGCTGAAGAACGGCAAGCCCTTCTTCTTCAGTAGAGTCAAGAGCTACGGTCTTGGGGAGTGACTTTGGTTCGCTCGGTAGACGAATAAAGCTCGAAGTCGATGGTCTATTCTTCCCCGCCTCGCTGAAGTCCCCATACCCCTACAACGCACCTTCTAAACACTCTCCCGGCCCGTACTCCTCGCAACATCTCCTCACCTCCTCCCAACCCACACCGCCGCCACGCAGCGCAAACCTGCTCGCGCAACAAGCGCCTCCCGCGTTGCCGACGACGTGCCATGCCGCTCCGCCTGCGAGCCGCGGAATGCACCAACCTCCCCTCTTTCCCGTTTCCCCTCAGAAACGGCAGGAGTGTTGGGTGGGCCGTGAGAGGTTGGTCCTGGAGCAGGTATCCATCTCTTCTTGCCTGTGTCTCCAGCCAATACTTCAAACCTACCAGCAAGCCCTCCTCTCCTCTCCCAGTCTTCGCAGCAACGACCGTCCCCCACCCAGAGGCATTAGGATGTATCGTACAAAACGAAAAGGCAGAGAGAGTACGTAAACTCCTCCGACAGCCCCGGCCTTAATGTTCCCGGCATTGCTCACGACGGCGTCGACGCCGCTGTCGGACACGCCCTCGTGTCCCGCAGGTGCGGGGGCCTGGCGCCGGTCCGCCTGGCCGTGGTGATGGCCTTGTTGCCCTTGCGCCGTCAGCTTCTTCGCGAGGCCGCTCGCCGGAGTCGTTCGAGCAGCTCGCGATGAGTCACGTCGTTGGTCAGGGTGATTTCATGCTGTTGATCTCAAAAATAGAAATCGCCGAACCGGCCTTGCTATGACTGTTGGGTAAACTGTCAATGAGATTAAGAGGGGAGAGGAGTTTCTCGGTCACTGCGACGAGGGCTCCTCTAGACGATCTAGATCTGGCGACTTGCGTACCCTATGCCTTGCCTAGTATACCCGAGACTGTTGTGAGAATAACGCAGGTAACTCCACCTTCAGCTAATTGTGCTCAACCTCATCAACGGTCCAACTCTGGGTTCATACTGCAGGAAACGGGCCCTTGGTCGGCGAAGGATTTTGGCTGCTATTGTAGTTTACGTATAACAAATAGCCAAAGTTGATGAAAACGAGTCTCATGGTGCCTGGGGATTGACTGAGCTCCAGGCTGAACACTAAACCCCCACGCCGACCGAGACTGAACAACATGGCATTGGGCTTACATCGCCCTGGTGCCAACGATCTTGATTGCCGTGGGTTCGGGACTTGGTGTTGAGGCGAAAGCCTGTTGTATCAACTCGTCTGTGAGGTCACCATGCTCTTCCCAAGTATCCAGGAAAGCTTGTGAAGGTGTATATCTGTGTCCACGAACACATGTTGAATAGTCACATGGGACGGCGCGGAGCGGAGGAACCAATTAGTTTTTCATCTATAATTCGGCCAGACGTTCTTCGTCGTTGCCTTGAGATTCTCGTCGAATCATGTATTACTGCCCATCGACGGGCTTGGGGAGTAATTTTGGCTTGTAAATGCATCAGACAAAATGACAAATCGCTACATTGATGGCAAAACGCCCCGACACCTAGCAGGATGCTGGTGTTGTTACTCCCTCCCTGTCCCGAGTCGCGAATCCCTTACCCCAAGTGCTGTGAGTATATAGCTTTGAAATGTGTACCAAGTACGGAGTGGTCTTGACGAGTCAAGGATGCCTCGTAAATGTATAGTGGTAGTGGTAGTGGTAGATGCGCATAAATGCAACGATGAATGTTCAAAATGAGCCTGGGGTATCACTGTCGCGCTTATATGCCGAATACTGGGGCGAAGACTGCAGTATGGCGGATTCAAGAAGTAGTCCAAAACAGGCGTAGCACAGGTTGGTGAGGTGGGCGTCATGAACCTCCGAGGTCTTGGACCGCAGCAGTACAAGACCCTGCGTCAGGGTTGAGATCAGGCTTGCTTACGTGGGCTGTCTCACCGTGGCGTCACCCTCTTGCCGTCCAAGAATTTGGGACTTCTGTTGTCGTAATACATGTTTGGCGTTTGCTGCTGTCGTCGCGCTTCGTATGCGAGGCGCTCCTCCTCATCGAGTGAGAAGGCTTTCTTCAGCCAGCCAAAGGCACTGCGCTTTTTCTTGAGTCGCTTCTCTCCGCTAGCCGTCATCTGGGAGTCGTACGTCATGGTCGTGACTGTGCTCAGCATGCTTGCGCCTCCCAGACGAGATGGCGCGTTCCTCTGATGCGTTGGATAGTACCCAGACTGATGTTCGTAGGGCGACCTAGGTTGCGCACCTGCCGTAAGCGGCCTCTGCTGTAGCGGAGAATGCGGGCTCGCTTGCACGGGGCGGTAGTACTGGTGCTCGGACCGCGGGGAAGGCAGTACAGGCGGCTGCACGGGGGGGGAAAGTTCGTTGGCCGTGTGGTAACGCGGCCGCTGTTCAATATCTGACTCGTAAGCCGAATCCGGGGCGTGGTACTCTCGAGGCGACTCTCGCCCAGTATGGGGAAGGTCCGTCGCTGGCGGCGGAATCTGAATTGACTCTGGGGGAGTTGTCTTCAACGAGACACGTTGACGAAGGGAAGACTTCTTTGTTGGTGTAGGCGCCTCTCGCTGGGACTGATGTCTGCTTGGTTCCGCTGCCGTAGACGATGACAGAGGCTCCTGTGGTTTCGGTGTGTACGTCCGTGGCTGGAGGATGTAGAGTGGCGCATCGTCCAGGCTACCTCCAACTCTTCGTCACCGATAGGGTCCGACACGGGACCATCGGGCGCCTCCAAAGTTAGCCTTGGCGTGTTTGAATGCGCACTCCGAGTTGTGCGCGCCGTGCTGGCTGTGCGAGTTGTATCGTGTGAGCGTGCGCTTCCGTGCGACTGAGACGTTTTTTGCGAGTTCAAAGTGTTGCGCGAGTGTGTGGTGTGGTATGAATGTGTTGTGTTATTCGAATACGACGTCTTGTGTGTTTTTATTGACTGCTGATCTGGAGAAACGGCTGATGATGGCCTCTGCAGCGGGACGTCAAAGTATGTCGTGCTTGAGCTAGACCTTCCTCCAGTTGAAAAGGAGCCGCTCACGCTATTCGCGCGAAGAGTTGAGCGCCTCGCAGCTCTGGAGGACGGGGGCGAGGACGGTGGGGAGTCGAGTGAGGCCTCGTCGGTTCGAACACCCTGTAGGGGCAATGTGAAGGGCGGGATGCTCGCCTGTAAAATAATTAGAATCGAATAGGCGAACACAAATGAGGCTTTGACTCACCCAGGTTTTCCGACTTACTTCACCAGCCTTCTTACTCATTTCCGCCACCATTTTCCCAAGCTTGATCACAAGAGAGTTCAGCTCCTTGCCTTGAGCCTGCAGCTCCACAAACGCATTGTACCAACCCTCGGTGTTGCCCTTCATGGCAGCGTAAATGTCAACCACGTCTGGGCGGTCTTGACGCCACGTGCCCGCATTCTGCTGGGCCAGGTAGATGGCGAACTCCTTGGTGGCGGCCAAACCATGCTGCACGTCCTTGTCGTACTGCTCGAGCTGAATGTTGGTGCGAGCTACGATGTGCTCAATTTTTTCGTTCCCCTGAACGATCTCGAGCCGAAAGTTGCGATCCTCCAGCATCTTCTCAAAGGCCTCGAGGTTCTCCATGGGTAAACGAAGGTAGTCAATCCTCTCCTTCAGATCCTTGGTTGCCTGCTCGAAATCCTCCATCACAACTTCAAGGAACTCGTCCACTTCGTCTATATGTCCTTGCAGAATGCTGACGACCTGAGCCGCGCTGTTAGCCATCCCGTGGAGCAGCAAGTAAACACCGAAGGATATCTGAGCCATGAGCTTTTGGAGCTCATGCTGCTGCTGGCCAGGCCGATAGCGCCAAAGCATATCGGGCAGCTCATCCTCGCGCTCCTGGCTAATAAGCTCCTCGCGACGACCCTTTGCGTCGGCAGTTTTGAGTTTTGGCTTGTCGGCGGGGTTACCGTCGGCGACTTCAAGAAATGACTCGGCAAAGGCGTCTTGCATTGAGGGGATGGGATGGCGAGGGACTTTAGGGCTGCCCAGTGTCGGAGACTCGTTGTTGCTTCGGCGTGTGCTGCGCTCCGGGATATGGGGCACGGAGGCCGTGGTGGGCGTTCGTTGAGCGTCCTCATCGTCACTCTCGTAGATGGGAGAAGGATGGCCGTCCGAGGGGGGTAAGAGTACGATGGGTAGATCCAGACTCAAGTCGAGGTGATTGCCCGACCCGAAGGACATGCGCGGGAAGCCGGTCGAGGTAGCCATGGCGTACAAAAGCTGTGTCTCGGAAGCTACAGATGAGCGGCAGAGAGCATTGGTGTGCGACAACCGTCACAGCCGCTCGACAGGGCGGATCGGGTGATAATCGGAGTCGTGCGATGCGGCAGGCCGAGGAGCGGAGTCGGGGGAGCAGTGTATGGCCCTGTGCGACGTGGGCGCTCGGGGAGAAGCAGCGCTGTCACTGCCGGTCTCACAGGTGGTTGTGGTGGTGGTTGTCGGGGTTGTTGGTTGGACGAGGAGTAGGAAGCGAAGATGCGCAAAGAGAGCCACGACGGGGGAAGAAAAAAGGGCGTGTTCAGCAGTCGCACATAGACATGACAGGCAGGATAGCCCCTGGTCAGTGAGGGGGGCTGAGAAGGACAGGAGCGAGTAAGACTAGATCCGGGGTCTTCGTGGTGGTGAAGGGCGAGTAAGGAGGGAGGGATGGCGAGGGAAGCCGAAGCAGGGCAAGGTAGAGATTATAGTGCGAGGAGGGATAGTATTATGATTACGAATAAAAGGGCTAAATTTGGGATCGGGAAGCGAAAAGAAGAAGAATTGCGAGAGCCAAGCGATGACGAGGGGGCGCGGAGGCTCAGTCGTGGACAAGAATGGCGGGGAGGGCAGAAGAGAGCATTCCAGACAAGGCTTGACCGGCCCCAACGAAGGTAAACGGTAAAGGCAATGGCGACTATGGAGAGGGGAGAAGCGAAGGTTGAGGTGAGCGAGAGAGGTGTAAGGCAGGTCTGAGTTGTTGGAAAGGTAAAAGTTGGGGAGGAATAGATCAAAGAAGCTGTGCTGTCCGGCCGGAGGAAGTATGGAAGGATGCCCTGGACAGACTGATATTTCGTGCCCTCCACTGAATCCAATGAAAGAATGAATGGCTTGAATGCCGGGGAACACACTTAGGCATGGCAAGGCAAGGCAAGACCAAGACCAAGACCAGGCAAGGTGGTGGTGGTAGTGGTGGAAAAAGAGCAAGGTATCTTTCGACGCTACCGTACCGAGGAGTGGTGGTAGGAGGGGAGGAGGGAGGAGTACAAGGTACGGAGCGAGGATAGGCCAGGTACGGATACATGTGCGAAAGTACCTTTACATGTCAGGATGGACATGATTTGGGTGCAGTGCATGGAGGAAAAAAAAAAAAGGAAAAAAAAAGGCGCGGTAAGGTACCGTACCGTACCGGCTGTAAGGTTATCTGAACACATTCTGGCTTTGCCATCTGCTTTCTGTCGTTTCTGACCGTCCTCGTCCCCAGGAGAGGCTTCAACAGTTGACAAAAAAAATTAGGAAAAGACAAGTGTTACCGGTACTGGTTGGCACCGACAGACAACTGACATTGACATCGGCATGGTCCTATGCCGTGGATATTCGCCGGATGTGCTGCGACTGATGCCTGTGACCGCCGCTGGGTCTGTGGGGGAGCAGCAAAAAGAGAAGAACAGAACGGGAATTGGCCAGTCGTGTCGATTTGTAGTGCTCCCTTCCCCGGCTTCTGTTCCAGCTCCAGCGTCCTTGCTTCCTTTGCCGCTCTTCGTTGGCTGTCTTGTTGGTCTCGTCGCATTGTCTCTTTCCTGCCACTTGTTGCTACTCATGACTGGTGTTTGTTTCCTTCTGCTCCTCTGCAGCTCAACGGAGGACTCGTTTGATGGACACTTGCGTGGCATCCGGTCCTTCTCGTTGGTGTCTCCCCCAACGTTCAGTCAACTTAGTCATTCAGACCAACTAACGAATCAATCAGGTCGTTAGTTTCCATCGGTCCCCTCCCTCCCCCTTCTCTCCTGGCCGTCGGTCGCATCGCTCATCAAGCGGCGCCTCATGTGGCCCAGCAGCACGCACCCGCCCTTGAGAGCTCGAGGTATCCACCCGCCACTCAGTGGCCCCCCCACCCCCTTTGAGCCCCTGTCGCTATTCCTCTTCTCTGCGTTAGCCCTTTCTTTCAGTCCCAGACCCCTGGACAAAACGGGGAAAGACATGGCAAGACGGAAAGGGCCCAGAACAACCCGACGGCTCACTCAGACTGGAAACTTTGCCGCAGGGGCCCCTCGACCCAGGACCCAGGACCAACTCGATGAGTCTCGCTCCCCGAAGAGTTCCTTCGCTCATCCGCCCTCCATCCTCCATCCATCGTTCGCTGCTTCCACCCCCCCTTCGCAGCGATGAGCGGTTTCCGACCATCGCCATTTGGCCTTCGGATACCGTTACGGATGCGCAATTCGGCATGCCAGACATCAACGACGAATGCCATGACACGGTCTGACCCCGCCCCGGCGACCTCCGCTCTGCCGGCCCGTTCATTGCCTCGTTTCGTCCGTCGCAGTACCCGGTCAATCCAGGGCGATAGGGACGCGGCGGCGAGGGAACGAACGAGCGAACCAAAGAACGACAACGTGCTTCCGGCCATCTGCGTTCCTCGCGTGCCGTGACACTCGAGCCCGCGCCGAGCTCCCTCCTTACATGCTATCTATCTGTGTAATCTTGGGTGCGTAAAGTGCGTGTACACCACGCCACCGGACTTGCTGACTCACTCTGTCGTTGAGCAGAAATGTTCGCCCACTTCCCTTGCCGCCCCTTACCTTGCATCTGCTGGCCTAGGTCCGGGGCGCCATCGATACACTACTGCCACTGCTGCAGCCTGCGCCGATGAGATGCCCGTGGGAAGCCTGTCCCGCTTGCTTCTGCGAGCATGGGGTCAGAAGTATCTGTACTGGCCTGTGAACGTCGCACTGACACATGTACTTACACCAAGCCCAAGTCCTCGGTGGGCCGGCAGCCTGCACAAGCCCGAACCAAAAGCGTGGAATACGCGGACGTTGAACCTAAGGATGTTTCCCCCCACCTGTTGGCGTCTTCCCCCTCCGCATCTCGAGCAAGAAAGCGTCAGCAGCAATTGATGGTTCTGGCCGAGTTCATCGGATTATAACACAGCGTTACATCCACCGAGAGAAACACACAGGCCGCCATTGACGCAGCAATCGCACCTTGCAGGGCCCAGCATATGCACGCTGGCACGCTAAAGCAGGCGAGCAGATGTATCGTCAGCCACCAAACACGGCAGAACGCACCGGCCCCGACGTACGGCGTCTGGCTGGCACCTCACATCGCTCCGTCCGCTGCATTTGCAGATGCAGATGTAATTCACGTCGTCCACCAAGGGGAGAGAAGGTACCTTACCTTAGGGCCACGATACTATTCACTTGGTGCAGGAACGAGTCTCAATCGGGACTGAACCCCTGCTGATGGCAGCCAGCCTGGGACACCGTCTTATTGCTCACTTCCTCACATGTCTTCCTTTCGTAGACGGACAAGGATGCTTTGGGGAAGCTCGTCGCCGTCACCTGCCATCCAGCCCATTCCAGAATACATCATCCGGCCCCCCAATCAATAACTCGCATCCGTATGACTGGGTTGAGGAGGCGAGAGGGGCACGTCGTTGGGCAGTAATGTGCGGAATTGTCTCGTTGTTAATGAAACGGCTGTTATACGTTTCATTCGAAATGGCATTAGGCGTCGATATGGGATGACAACGTCGCTTCTCCCTGCAGCCTCGCGCTCCGGAAGGCCCAAAATTGCCTCTTCCGTCGACGACAGCAGGGCATGGGGAAACCTGGCGTTTTGTTTGCTTCATTTGTTGTTTGCCCAGCCCAGCTCAGCCCCACTTGGCAAGCAAAACTCGCCGCCGCCAAACAGCTCAAGCACCCGCGTCGACGCAGAGTCAAACCACTGTCTAAAGAGGCGCGGCTCGGATATTTGTTTTGTGCGTTGAAGGCCATCCATCCACACGGCCAATAGATGTACCATGGTTGGCATCACCGTGCTTACCATCATAGTACCCCTCCGAACCTCGTTCGTCATCGGCTGTCGAATGTCGGACGGCACGAGTCACAGAGCGGCGTGTGGCACGGCGACCTCTTGACCATCAACTGTGCTTTATTTCATCCGTGCCATGCCATTGGGGTGGCAGCTGCCGACGTGTCTGGTCTCTGGCCGCACGTCCTTTGATGTTTGGAGCGGTTAAGCTACTCCTGACTCTCAAACCGCCGACCATGTTGCTCGACGGCGCTCACCGTCTCTTGGTCGCTGCTTGACACGAGGTTGCATCGACGGCTCGCTTCTGCGGCCTCATTTCTATCTGTGGGCATGAGATCACTCTCCCGATCGATCGGCCTTGTTTCCCGTCCAAAGAGCCCGCTTACTCCCCTCGGCCAACCCCTGGGGGCCGTCTGTATCGACCAAGTGGGATATTTGGCCCTGTTCGCAACGACCATTTCGGGTTCCTGGCTCGAATTTCCCCAGTCATTATCAACCACCGTTCAAGATTGGTCACGACATCCCTGACGTGGCTGGAACAGGGGAGATGAGAAGAGACGAGGAACAAAAGACGAGATGAACGAACGAGCCTCATTCAGTTCGTTCGCAAACCCCTGAAGCCGACTGCAAACCCAGTCTGTGCGGGCAACCACTTCAATTCCGGTTGCGACGACGGAGAATCATTCAGCATTCCAGGATAACATCCAACAAGCGGAAGCCTCGGACTAAGGAATTGGAGCCGTCAATCTCAGCCTTAATTATCGGCTCTCCATCGCGTCTGGTTTTGGCAAACACGAAGCGGCGGTCGCTGACATGCAGCCTGTTGTGGCCTTCTGAAAATCAATAAATGGCCTAAAACGGCTCGCTGACGACTCTTGCCGACCCGATGACCAGGACGAGTCAGATTACAGCATCCCACTTGGTGGCTGGTGCCGACCGCGATTGGCAATGGTCGATATTGGGTTGACGGAATATTGGTCCTTTGGAATATTGCTAGCCCACACCTCTGGAGGCGGTGATACGATACATCTTCGCCAAACGAAAGCATGGCAAGTTGATGGGGTATTTCAGGATGACGGGCATAACGACGCGACGGGCCACACTCTACAGGGCCTCGGTGGAACTTGCACGATGCTGCTTCCGTGTTACCGTCGCCAAGGAGTTGCTTTTCGACACAATGACCACTCTGCGGCTCCTGCGAGATTGGTGAGTCGTTGGCCTCCTTTCAAACCTGACGACGAATTAGTCTCCAACGTGGGTTTGCCTTGTGATGCCTCCCTCAGGGGCCGGAGAGTGGCGGCCACATTTGCATCGCGCTTCTTCGTCCTAACGCAAGCGCAGAAATGACGAGCCTCCACGATTCAGCCGTTTTGCACCACAAGCGCGGGCTGCAAGGCATGTCCTGGTTTGGGTCCCGTCACACCTCCGCTCCGTACAAGTGGTTCCCCTGTGGCACTCTCGGCCCTGGAACAGTTCTTGATCGACGGCCGGTTCGTCTGGGGACCGATCTGTAATTCGCTTACCAAAGTTGAGAAGAACCCTCCTGCTGCCTTCTCTGCATGAGCCTCACCCCGCAACATGCACGTCTTTTACCGAGGGCAAGGAAAATGAGTGATAAGCTACATGATGGAAAGAGGAAGCCAAGCCATATCTTGGTTACCATGGCCGGTGCCTACCTCGGCCTCGGAACACTGAGCATACTTTTCGGTCCAGTCAGCGAGCAGATGGCTCTGCGGGCCCAACCGCCTTCTTGAAGATGGAGGTTCTTACGGTCAATGGCGACGAGCGCCAGTCGTGTTTGTTGGCGATGAGTTGAAGAGAAAGCCACGTAGAGTCAGCACGCTCATCATTTGCTTACTCGGCGCCAGCCACGCAGCATAGCCCAGAGCTTACGGGCACACATTTTGAAATCCGTTTGGAGGCGTGCAAGCCAGCTTTCTCGTGTCGCAGTTGCGCCTTCAAGACAACGGCCGAGGAGAAACGGTAAAAGAGAAGCAGACGGCGTCTACTGTGACGCTTCTCGGCTCGACCTGAAAATTTCAAGAACCCCATCGTCCCCCTTTTTGGTCAACATCGTACCCTTCCCCCCCACATCATCTCCGGCTAACTGCAGCAGCGGTCAAGACCCTCTTTCAGGACCAGGCCCCTGGACCGAAAAAGCGGAAAGAGCAGCTAAAAACGAAGACGAGGTCACTTCGCTGCACTTCAGCCACATCGTCTGGGGCTGCTAGGCGCTGCATTGTCGTCGCATACTGCGACCTAGCTTACGCATTGAGCATCGCGATCCTGCTGGCAACACCAATCATCCCTGCGCAGCTCGCCGCGCAGCTTCGACAGAACGCAACAAGGCTCATAGGCAACGTTGATGAGCCCCCCTCGGCCTGATCATTGAATAGCGGCACACGTACTCCGTGCAACACTCGCAGCCTTAATTCGGCACGCGACATCGACCTCAACACGAGTGCCACTTGGGCCGGGTCACCCTGGCAGCAACGTAATTGCGCTTCTCGGCCAGCGGAGCCCACCCCTTGCAACACCACGACCCGCGCCGAGAGCCAAGGTGCCCCGTTCAAATTCCTCTCAGCTTCTCGAACCGCCCGCATTCCCGGCTCAACTCCAAAACTTCATCATCGTGGAGGATTACTCAAAGGCTTCTGTCGCATTTTCTTGTCCCCTTTCTTTCTTTGCGGAACCCCCCCAGGCAGACCACGATGCTCGCTGCCTTTCGCTTCGGGAGGGATCTCTGGGATCCCTCTCACCGCTTCGAAACCTCTTGGCTCTTGTCTCCCTATTTGTTGGGCGCTTGTCGGGCGCTGATCGTGAGTTCCTGCCCCCTTTTCCCCCCTTGTCACGTCCCGGGACTCTTTCGGTATGCATCGGAATGCCGTCACTTGTTATTTTGTTACCTAGGTGCGCATTTACGCATGTCATCCACTGGGTAACTGTCTCGGCGAAGTGGAAACTAACAATATCTCCGTCAGAGTCTTTACATCTTCGTCGTCCGCTTCTTCATCATCGGATGGACGTGCTCCCGCGCCGCGTACGGCGGCTGCGAGGAAGTCGGCGACAGCTTCTCCTACTTCACCGTCCTGACCTACTGGGGCCTGGCCTTCTACTTCCTAATCTCGGCCATCCACACCTTCACGTACGCCCGCTCCGGCACCCCGCTGCTCGACCGCTTCCCGCGGCCTCTGCAGGCCCTGCACGCCTTCTACTACACCACTGTCGTCACCTACCCGTTCATCGTGACGATCGTGTACTGGGGCATAATTTACAAAGGGCCATGGTACGCCGACCAGTTTAGCGCCTGGAGCAACATCTCCCAGCACGGCCTCAACTCGGCGTTCGCCATCTTCGAGATCGTGATCCCGCGCACCAGCGCCGCCCAGCTCGAGTGGGCGCACATGCTGTGGGTCATCATCGTTCTGGCGCTTTACCTCGCGCTCGCGTATGTGACGTACTACACCAAGGAGTTCTATCCGTACGCCTTCCTGGACATCCAGAAGAACAGCAGCGGGATGGTCGCCGCCTACATCGTCGGCATCGCCGTCGCCGGCATCGTCGTATACCTCATCGTCAAGGGTCTCATCTGGTTGAGGGAGTGGGTGACAGAGAGGAAGCTGGGCATGGACGGCAAGTTTACGCAGCAGCGCTTCCGCAACTACGACACCGAGCTGGGCACCATCAACTCTAAGCACTGAGGTCGAAGTCGAGAGGCGGCAAGGATGCATCCTTGTAGGTACGACATACGCCAATATAGATATGTGTAAAGAGAGGGGAGGGGGGTTCAGGATAAGGACTGGGAGCGGGCGCCGCATTGTCATTATACCCCAAGGGGACCTCGTTGTGTCCCCCGTCATGATTCGCATCACGATCGAAAGAGGCGCAAAGAAGGGAGACGCAGCCAGTGGCGGTGATACGGCATGGCTGTCTAGTGTGGTAATACAAGTAATGCAAACATCTATATCGCTACAATAGTTCCTCTGGCCAGCTATGTTGTGGAGGCTAGCACTTCAACGAGATGCCTCTTCTCATCTCGGACTCCCTGAACTCGAACATGATTTGGACTCCCATGTAAAGCGACACGCAAGCAACCACGAGGAACATGAGACCTGCGGATTATTAGAGCTAGATCAGGCAGTGCCGATGTGCGAATCAGAGGGTGGGGGGCTTACCTGACCAGTCGTGCAGAATACCGTAGAGGATCGTCTGCAAGCCGTCTAATCCCACGGCGAACCCGACGAGGTTGGCAATCATCATCATGAGCACGTTGGCGACGGCCCCGAGGCCGCAGAGCCGCCGGTACGCATCCGGCCGGCCCTCCCACTTCCTCGCCGGGAACAAGAGCTGCGCGAGTATCTCGGGCAGGAAGAAGAGCACGATAAGCCAGCCCCAGATGAGCAGGCGCAGGCGGATGTCGTGCCAGAGCGCGACGAAGGTGAAGACGAGCAGGTACGTGGCGATGGAGCGGACGGTGGTGGACCAGGAGCGGAAGTTAGCGCCGCCGAGGGGAATGTAGATGTAGCGGATGAGCCAGCGGTTGTAGGAACGGTGCCAGGCCTTCCAGAAGGATTTCGGGGACCAGTTGTTGGAGACGCAGCGGATCATGTTCTCGGGCGGGTCGACGCCGTCGAGGAGGGCCCAGAGGCGGAAGAGGCGCCAGGGGAGGAGGAGCTTGAGCCAGATGATGTGGAGGTTGAAGAAGGAGAGGAGGGAGAGCTGGGCGGGGGTGTAGGTGGACCAGTTCAGCCCCGCGTGGGATATCGCGCAGACGTAGTCGTAGTGGAGGATAACCTCCATGGCGAGGAGGACGAGGAGGAAGCGGACGGCGTAGCGGAGGGTTCGCGGGCCTCGATGGTGGAGGGCGGGTGACGGAGCTGGGAGACGAAGTCGTTGTACGTCATGATGGGCCCGACGAGGTAGAGGGGCGCGTAGATTGCGTAGGAGACATAGTTGCGGAAGGAGTAGTCCTTGGGCGCGGCGGAGATGGCGACACGGTCGCGTTCGGATAGATTGGCGGGGTCGAGTTGCTTCTTCTTGGGGACGTCAGCGCTGGGTGGAAAGAAAGGGGAGGAGAAGGAGGAGGGGTTGTTGTCCTTACCTCTAGGGGGCTTCCGCTCCGCTGGTCGAGGCTAAAGTAGTAGTCCAGGTTGAAGCTGATGAGGCGCAGGACCGTAATGTTGAAGAGGATCTCCCAGCGGCCCATCAGCCCGCCGTGATGGTCCATCCAGCTACCCCACCGCACGAGGAAGGGGTCCTCGTCGAGGAGGTTCTTGCCCGAAGGCGGCGGTGTGAGGTGCCGCGCGATGGCGGCGAACTTGTACCCCTGGCACAGCTCGTTGGCGAAGAGCATGCAGATGTTGAAGGTCCAGGTCGCGGCGGGGACGTAGCGGCGCGGCAGCTTCGTGGCGAGCTGGTAGTTGATGTGGAGGATGGCGAGGACCTTGAGGGCGGAGAAGCCGTGCAGGGCGACGAGGAAGACGAGGGCGAAGCGGTAGTCGAAGGAGGCGCGCTGCTCGAGGCGGGCGTCGCCTTGTTCGGCGACGGACTTGTTGTGCAGGTCCGCGGGGACGGGGAAGACTGCGTTCCAGAGCTTGCGCAAGAGGGGATGGCAGATTAGGAGGATGGCCATGAACGGGAGGTTCTGTCGGAAGGTGTGGTACTGCGAGTCGGATACGTCCTAGAAGAACTTGTGTGTGAGTCGTCCGTCGTCGAAGGAGGGGGCTCGTCAAGAGGTGCGACTTACGATCTTGCGACCCGGGATCCAGCCGTTGGAGAGGAAGCGCTCGTACTTGTGATACCGCGGATCGGAAGCTGTAGATGGGGAGCATTGGGCGTCAGCGGAGATTCCTCGAGATTTTCCCAGGGGGGGCACGCACGCCTCGAGACCTGGTAGACGATCCAGAACATGTACGGCACGATGCCGCTGATGAAGACAACGTAGAACCAGTACTCGGGCGTGTTCCACTTCGACGGCTGCGCGCGGGCCCGGACCTTGGCCGGCGGCTCCTTGCCCTGCGCGGGGTCGGCGCGGGACTCGACGACGGTCTTGTAAGGAACGGAGGAGGCATTGGTGAAGCGCGTGTCGAGGTTGTCGAGGTCGTATACGCTCCTCAGGAACCTGAGGAGGGCGGCCATGGCTGCGGCGCGGGCTCTTCGGGGAGCTGCTAGTGGGAGCTGAGGGAGTATAGAAGCCAACGATGGGACGTTTCTAGATCATTGTTGATGAAGGTCTGTAGGCGAAACCGAGCTCTTGCAAAGCTTGTTGGGTTGGTAAAGAGACAAACTTGCAGCCCGGCGGGTGGGTTTGAGGGGGGGAGGGTTCGCGAAGTGGGAGATTCGAAATTGAGGGATGGTCTCGTGTTCTATGGAATTCGCATTTCCGTACCAGGTGTCCAGACGGGGGGGGGGGTTACTTTTGTGACGCAAACCGCTGCTAAGCTGAGCTCAAACAAGGCCGGCGACAGGGTACCTTTCGCCAACCCGCGCAACAAATTCCAGCGGCCTAGCTGCACTGCCCGCAAAGCCGGGGCGTTCGGGGGCACTTTTTTTCCCCCTTCCTCTTGGACAACGGAGCTGAGCACCACCCGATTGGCGGGGAGGATCGACAGAACCCCTTTTTTGGCACCAGGGTTGACAAAGTCAGGGGGCCTGTTGTTAGCCGCATTGCCTCGGTACCAAGCTGTTACAGAAGGGCCCTGGCCAATGGCAGACATTTGATATCAATCTAGGAGCCACAACACGACGACGCAGCTCCTCAGCCAGACAAAGCTCAAACTGCCACGCCCACTTACAGAATTGCCCTTGTACGCCGTAATGGCACTTGGGATAGTTTGAACAGCTTGCATCCTCCCAGCAGAGGTGGTGGCTCGACTATCGGACCCGGCCCCGATGTGGGGCCGATCACAAGCTCGGACGTAGTCAGTCACAGAGGCATACCAAGATATCTCGTTGTCGTCTTCAAACTTCCTTCGCCTACGACCATCATTAATTGTGTCTATCGCAAGTGGGCGCCCTGACTCCCACCCCTAGAACCATGTGTGTGAGCGCTCAACCACCGTTTCAAGCCACTACAGTGCACCCCAAATGCAACGCACCATTCTACTCCATCTCATCAGAGACTATCTAGAAGCGCTTTCCTCGGGCGTGATGTCGGGTTTCTATTGCTGAGTCTCTCTGCATCAATCAACTTCAATGAAGTCTTCAGGCTACACAACAGTTACAATATTGATGTCTACAACATGAATATCAAAGTGCTTGCGACCACCATGTATATAAACACAAAATACTTGTATGCAATTCTCATCAAATCCTGACGAACAAGACAAGGAGCCTTCCATATTCATCTTATGCAATCGGTCAACCGTTTCACCTCATCCCTTTCATCATGTCCAGTATTCACGTGCTGTAGGCCAACCCGCCGATGACCAAGCTATTCACGTCTTCGGACAAGCCTGTCGCCGGAAACTTGGCATTTGGCCGCCGAGACCAATCTCAGGAGCTTGTCTGCCTTGATAATCAAATCAATGAGGACCTGTTTCGTTCCGTCAGCCTCACATTGAAGGTAACGCAACCCAATTTGACCTCAAAAGACGTCTTGTTACGAGCTTCTGAAACACAATACTGCTGCTCAGCTGACCAAGGTCTCTCGAGGCTACGCTGCATCGCCGCACAAATGGGTTTCGGAAATCAGGATCGCTGTCGCGTACTTGGGAAGTTTATCCTCCGAGGAACAAGGCCGATGGGCTCGCTGTCTCAACAGCCTGTACCACGTGTTTCCCTCGGGATTATCAATAATCGGCTATGTAGCTCAGGGCCTTGATGTATAGCAAGGAGTTCGACTTGTTTCCCGATAAAAATGAATCGTTCCTGCAGAGACTCATAATCGAACTCACCTGCTAGGTAAGGATATGCCCATCTGCCGCACTTGTGACGGAAACAGAGTGCAAAAACCAACTGAAGGAAGCCGAGTACGATGAAAGACAGGTCCGCCTCCGGGGAGTTGGTGGTCAAAGGTTCCCTGGACTCGTCAGCCACCCACCCGGGCTTTCCATCGGCAAGTACAAAGTCGCCAGCGAGCTGCTTGGATAGTTTCCCAAGTCCAAGGCGTTGAGAGCTGTGATTTTAGGGGGGACCAAGAAGCCAAAAACACTTCAAATGCGGAAGAGAAATCAGAGCGGATTGAACTCATGACAGGTTTATCTTTATTCTATCCATCAACCTATAGAGAATTCTTCTAACCTTCTCGTTAAAGGAAAGAATCGTCAATTCAAATCACTTGAATGGCTTAGTGCGAACATTGAGATTGCTTTGTGCCGCACCACGCCCCTCAGGAGCTTGAGTGCCAAAGGGCCGTTTCCGAGAGGGTTACTACCTATATTCAAGCCAACTAAAACTCATAAAGAATATGTCTCGCATCTGAATTTACTGAAAATCTCAATATAATAATTTACCTCGAGCCGAGTTTGCAGCAATCCTCTTCCAAAGCATCTAGCTTGCGACATTCCCAAACTCTTCGTACATCAACTCAGCAACTTTGACGGCCAGATCCCACAAGGTTGGCGTATGAATCAGGTCAAACAACGGCAGGTCGACAAAGAAGTACCGGGTAATCCAGCCATTCAACTCAATGGCATTCAGAGAGTCGAGGCCAATATCATCCAGAAAAGTCGTGGGTAGTATCTCTGCATCCGGCTGGGCGAGCAACTCCGACATGGCGTTCCCAATGTGCCTGACGATGAGGTCGATCGTCTTCTTTTCCTGCAGTCGACTCGGCGCAGTCTTGGCAACCAGCAGAACAGCGTCCACGCCGTCTTCCTCCGTCCGATCCTGTGCCTTTCCACGTTGACTGTCGAAGCTGTATGCCGCGCTCATCCGGACGTCTCGTTTCCACAGAACGTGGTTTGAAGGGTCTGTTAATGGCTTTTCTGACCAAAGACCAAGCACCGTTTGGCTCATGCCTGAAACCGCGTCCGGGTTGGGCTGGGAGTGGAGAATGCTTGCCGTCAGACAGTCCAGAAGGTCTTGCTCGCTGAGGACGTAATACCCAGCGGCCTTGGCTCTGAGCTCCATGTTTTCCGTCTGGGCGACAACTCCAATGCCTCCCATCACGCCAATGTCGATGGCTGAAGCAGGGAGCCCGAGATGGTGCCGATAACGGACGAAGGAATCCAAATAGGCGTTCGCAGCGTTATAGTTGGCCTGCCCAATCTGCCCAGTGATGCCGCTCATGGATGAGAACAGGAGGAAAAAGTCGAGATTGTGGTGCAGTAGCGCTTTGTGAAGGTTCAGCGTGCCCTCGACCTTCGGGTCGACGCACTCTCTCCACTCGCTGAAGGTCATCCGAGAAATGGCATTGTCCTGCAAGTCGTCAGTTTTCATTGAATTCGAAACCATCCAAAAGTAGGAGATATGCATTACCCTTAAGACCATGGACATCTGAATAACGCCGGCGATGGGACCATCTGCAGCTTTCACCGCCCTTGAAACGTCGTCCGCGCTTACAACACTCCCCGCCACCGTCTTTACCTGACACCCTTGACTTCGCAACTCCTTTAGAAAGTTCAAAGTGTCAGTGCTCTCGCCGGCAGAGCGTGAAAGGATGATCAACTCCCTCGCGCCGTTCTCTACCATCCACGTCGATACAGCGCGGCCTAGTCCACCCAGACCTCCTATCAGCAAATAAGAAGCATTGGAACGAAAGCGGAGCCCCGTTGCCGACGGTGACATTTGAAAGCCACCCTGTTGGTCTTGCCTAGGCAACCGAATAATGACCTTCTTGCTTTCAGAGGTTTCCTGGCCAGCAGCTTGGAAAGCTTCACGGCAGTCATCTGAATGGAAAACCGAGGCGAGCCGCGCCCAGCTCGGGTGCGGTTCACTGGAGAAGTATGTTTTGCATCCTTGCAATGCCCTGCGGATGGGTTGTCAGTTTGACCACGGGCTAACAAGGCATTTGGCAGTGAGCAATCAAGGGAATGGTGCTCACCTTCCGACCATGTCTGGCTCTTCAAGGCTCAACTGCTTGACATTGATGACGCGGTAAGCCTGGCTTCCCCGAAGCCTCGGAGCCTCGGCCGTTTTTGCATCAGAAACCGACATGTCCAGGACTGTGCCTGAAGCCGACAAGAGTTGCAACGAAGCCTTTGACTTGTGGTCTTTAAAGCAGATCACGTAATCCAGCTTTGTATTCCCCATGGCATCGTTTACTTGTGAAACGAGGAGCTCGCCACAACTGGAGAAGATATGAGTGGAAGGTACGCGGTAATGATTTTCCAAGAGTTGTCCGTCAGTTCTCGAGTCAATAGTAACGAAGATCTATATGCAGTCAGCATTGCTATCAAGGTATCAGTGAAACGGGGATAGAAATTTGTTACCTCTGCTCCGACCTTTTGCAAGATCTGTAAGACCGCGAAACACACGTGGCTGTGAATGAAGGGTAGAAGTACACTCTAATGCAAGCCATCAGCGAAACAATCGGCTTGGACCAAACTTTGGAATAGAACTCACCGCCCCTTGGCGGATCTTCCCGAACTCCACCACTGCCAAGAACGCAGTTGCATATGCAATAGGCATAGGCGCAGCATCTTCGAATGATATACGGTCGTCGATCTGAAGACAACTTGCCGGCGAGGTGTCCACATGGCTTGTGATGGCACCAGCGGACAAAAACATGACTCTGTCACCGACATTGAGACCTTGGACATTGGTGCCGACTTGCGTGACGACGCCGGCTCCTTCCTGCCCAAAGGAAAGTCGGTCGATATCTACAGCCTTCTTGGCAGCATTGGCATCCTGTTGAATTTTGATCTGTCAGAAATCCAGGGAAATACATTGAATTGCGACTCGATGATCTCCAACTTACGTCTTTGTGAACCGCAGCGGCCTTGACCTCAACTCTGATCTTGTCGGGGTCGAGGCTCTGCAAGGGGTAGTTGACCCAATGCAATGAATCTAACTGGCGAGGTTTTTTCGGTGCAAGTTTTGTAAACGACTGCTGGGCCCGACGGGAGGAGCATCGGGAAAGTTCTTCTTGTGGTGTCGTCCATTGGTACCTCGGCACTTTGATACCCTCTCCGGAAACTGCGAACTCGAAGTCCGGACTGAATTCATCGTTGAAGCGTCGGTGAGGCAGGCTTTGGATAATTTGAACAAGGGCTCGGCTCAACCCGGCAGCATCGACGGAATCTGTGTCTACCTCGACCACGCTGATGTCTGTCTTGAGCTCAGACCGCAGGGTTCGAGCAAGTCCGTGTATCATGGATGGGGCTGGGTCTTTGCAAGTTGTCTGGGAGAGAGGCGTCACCCAGACTATTGGTTTCTTATGCTGAGTCAAGAGCTCAATGAAGGGGGCGAATTCCGCCTCCGTGAGATTGTAGACATGAGATTGGGCCAAATCCAAAAAGACGACCAATGTGTCTTCTGCTGGGATCGTCTGGTTGATAGAGAATATCCTGGCCGGTAAAGAGTATGAGGGGAGAACGGATACGAAATGATCAACCAGTGGAAGTCTCTGTTCCGGGGCAAGGATGCAGATGTTCTGAGAATTCGTAGGCGCTGAAAGCCGCAGTATGGGAGATGGAACAGACAGATCGTTACTCGCAAAGGCAGCTGAATCAAAACCGGCACTTCGAAGCGCTGACAATAGCCTTTCGTCCAGAAGTTGCGACTCAGGATCGTTCAGAGGAAACTGACACAAGTCAACGCATGAAGACAGGGGGGATAAAGAAGTGAATCGCACCTTTTTGAGGGACCCATATTCATCACCTGCGCAACCTCGTTAGAAAGTCGGACCTATGGGCAAAGGAAGCGTCTTGCTTACCCAATAACAGTTCAGGAAGGATTAACACTCCGCTAGGGCAGAGGAGTTCTTCTATACGAGGAAGACCCTCACGAGAATTTCGGCCTAGGTTGGAAGCCTACCAGGATCAGTGACTTCAATCCACTGCGCAATGACCGATTGACTTACGTTCCTGTTGGTGCTGACGATGACATCGTACGAACCAGGTTCCGGATGCGGGATGTGCTCGTCACACTCAGGGTTCAGGGTCCCTATTTCGAGACCGTCGATGTCTGCAAGAGCCTCGCTGGCCGCCTTGCAAGCGTCCAATGACAGTGTTGCATATGTATACCTGGCAAAAAATTGGCGTCCTTTGCCCGGCCGAAGGTAACCTACGATCCTCCGCGTCAATGTGCCGACCCCATCGCCAATCTCCAAGATCCTCAGTTGGGGGTTTGTATGAGAGAGAACATCCAGCGCATCTGCTAAAGTACTTGTGTGAAAGGGGTAGAAGCTCGCGTGATGACGCCATCGTGTGGTACTGAAGAGCGGTAATTCATCAGTAGCAACCTGCGTGGCGATCTGACTTCCCTGAACGCCACTCATGCTCATGATCTCTTGACCATCGTCGGTATAGGCAAGAAGAGAACCCGAGAGTTCACCAAGAGCGGAAGAGTTCGATGTTGCGGTGGTCCAAAATGGCCCGCTGCTTCGAGTGATATAAATCTCCTTGACAGAGCTCGGCATGGACACGTACTTGGCTTTCCTGTGCTGCCCGTGACATCCAGCTGTGACCAGGGTCTGGAAGCATTGGTCGAGTGCTGTCGGGTGTATAAGATAATTGGAGGGGTCGTCCATGGGGTGTATACAGGCTGCCGCCTCCTGTGTGTTCGGGCTCACTGTGATGCCGTCGAGTCCTCTGAACGCGGGTCCGTAGGTGAAACCTCGGTCTTGGACAGTTTTGTACCAGAATTGAGGAGTGAGAATGCGGGAGAACTCCTGTCTTTTGATGCCGTTTCTCGGCCGGTCCAGAAACGGGCCAGCGCTGACTACAGCACTGCAGTGCTCAGTCCAAACGTCGTTCTTCCACGACGTGATCTGGACATCGTAGGAGGATGTACCAGCAAGGCGTCGCAATCTGGTATGGATCTCGACGGGATTACCGGGCTCCAAATGCATAGCCGCAGTGACTGCGAAGTCTCTTGCAGAAAAAGACTCCAAATCGCCTCCGGAAACCTGGCGCAGAGCTTCTTCTGCAATCGACAGATAGGCCGCAAATGGGAAGATGATCTGGCCGTTGATCATGTGGTCCCCCAACCAGGGAAGGTCTTCTACTTGAAGAACCTTGCGCCAAGTTGGCTCCAGAGCACTGGTCTCAAAGTTTTGGCGGCCAAGGAGGTCATGCATCGGGAACTGACAGTCCCGATAAGCTTTGAATAAACGATGCTCTTCTTGGAATGTTTCATCGTGGGCCCAGGTATATGTGGGTACATCGGTCAATGTCCCCCCTGGAGGCATAAGGATTTGGTGGTCGAGCGTGACATTCTCGCAGAACAACCTTCCGGCAGCTCTCAGCATGCTCTCGTTGCAGTCAATACCCTGCTCCAAGGTTGGGACGTGGCATGCGGTGACGTTGGGGAAGTCTTCCAAGATCTGCTTGATGGGGCCTCTCAGTGTCGGGCGTGCGCCAATCTCGACGATGACAGGATTTGTGGTCTGGCCGTACGTCTGCAACAGACGTCTCAATCCGCCGTTGAACCTGACCGGCTGAACAAGGCTTTGGTGCCAGTAACTCGCGCCAAGCGAGTTAGTGGTCGTCACAAGCTCCCCCGTGACACTTGAGAAAAATGGTACCTCGGGCGCGGCCGCCTTTATGAAGGGATGAATAGCTTTCTCATAGGCCAGACCGTAGACATTCATGTGGGCTATGATTTGTTCAGTATCCCGTAATCATGAAGAAGCAAGGTACACTTACGGGAATGATAGGCATGGTCGACAGTAAGGATTCGAGCAAAAATGCCATCTGCCTTGACCTTTTCCACGATACCTTCGACCGCAGATGCATCACCAGAGATTGTTGTGCTGACTTGGCTGTTCTCGCAGGCGACGACAACCTCCGGAACCAGATACTTGGCAACGGCATCGGCGCCGAGTCCAATGGCTGCCATAGTGCCCTGGCGATTTGTCCCCATGGACTGGGGAACCTTTCCACGGAAATATGCGACGACTATCGCCGCCTCGGCAGTCAGAGCACCGGCTGCAAAAGCTCCGGCAATCTCTCCGCTTGAGTGGCCGGAAATCGCATCTGGACAAACCGACCAGCTGCGGAGGACTTCGACTATTCCAATCTGGACGGCAGTACTGCACGGCAAAGAGTATTCAGACTCCATGACATGGCTATCTTGCACTTCTTTCATCAATTCGGCTACAATCATGTCAGTGCGAGTCAGCAGACTTAGATCAGCTGTCAGACTTCTCACCCTCAATTGTCCACGATGGTGGCTGTGGCAGATGGCTGAGCGCCTTGTCCAGTTTCCGAACAGTGTGGAGAAAAGTCGTATTATTCTTGATTAACGCCTTCCCCATCCCTTGCCATTGGGCCCCCTGACCGTTGAAGACAAAAACTGTGCTTCTTGCTTTGAGGCTTGCAGAGAGACCACTGTTCTCCGGCTCTGTGAAGCGTGTGGCTTCATGAGCAATGAGGAAGGATCGATGGTTCAGCTTTGTGCGCCGACATCCGAGGGTGTATGCCAAATCCGCAAGGTTGGGCGACTTCTCGTAGATGTATTGCTGATAGGCGTCTTGTAGCAGCTCAAGAGATTTGGCGTTGGAAGCAGAAAATAGTAACAGATGGGGGCCCTTGTAGGAGGGAGCAGAAGCCAAGTTCGACTTGTTACTGCCTTGGTAAGCTTCCAATATGGCCTATTACCATTAGTCTCAGCCCATTGTTGAGTTTGACGTAAAGGGCATCGTGAACTCACGTGTGCATTAGTGCCTCCGATGCCAAAAGCGTTGACACTGACTCTTTTGAGGCGATCCGAAGGGAAGGGTTGAGCTTCAGTGGGCACCTTGATCCTTCCCTCTGCCCACGGGACTGTTAAAAAGAGATCAGCAGAAGGTCCAGAGGTATGTATCATAGAGCTTACTGTTAGGATTGGGCGTGTTGAAGTTGATATTGGGGGCGATGATTCCTCTCTCAAGCATGAGAATCACTTTGATAACACTTGTGAGAGCAGCAGCGCCCTCCGAATGCCCTGTGTTGGGTTTGACCTAGAAGCAAGTAAGCTAGGAACGGGCTCCCAAACATGTTTTCGCGATGTGCCCATGTCACTTACACCACCTATCAAAACGCCGCTTTCGCCAAAGATTCTTTCCACCGCCGAAACCTCGGTTGGATCTCCCGTTGTAGTTCCAGTCCCGTGACATTCGAAAAATGCAGTCTCGGAATAATCTGTGATGCCTGCGATTTTGTATGTGTGCCGAATAAGAGCTTCCTGCGCATACGTATTTGGGTTGAGCAATCCGGGCTTTTTCCCGTCATGCTGTGTGGCAGTCGAGCGGAGGACTGCACGGATGGGGTTTCCATCTCGAAGCGCATGCGAAAGTTTCTTGATATAGATAGCGTTGATGGCTTCGCCACGGCCATAGCCGTTGCAATCGGCGTCGAATGTCTTACAGATGCCGTCTGGTGACAGAACGGTTCCCAAAGTTCCATAGGAGGCTTTCGTGGCAGACGCGGCCGAGAGGAAAATGTTGCAGCCAGCAACGATGGCAGAACTGCACTCTCCGCATTTGACGGCTTGCTCGGCGAGGTTCAAGGCTACCAATGTCGCAGAGCAGCCGGTCCTCACAGTCATGCTTTATTCATGGCTTAGATGTTGCGCTTCCTGCGGGTCTACTGCTTCGAACTCTTGCTTACCTGGGGCCATGAAAATCATATGCGTACGATATTCTGTTGGATAACATGATATCCCACTTTCCGGCAGGTAGGTGCTGAAATGCTGCGTGTCGCGATCCATCTCAGTGGCCCAATCCTCCATGAACGAGCCGACGTAGCAGCCAACATTCTTACCCTGCCAGTCCGTCTCGCCGGCGTTTTCAAGACATTCCCAAGTGATTTCCAGAAGCATTCGCTGGACGGGGTCCATTCGTTCGACTTCCTTGCGGCTGAAGGGGAAATGAGAGGCGTCGAAACGATCCAAATCGACATGGTCCATGAAGTATGCCTGTCTCAACTGGATCGTCCCCGGGCGTTTTGCCTCACTGTAGTAGCCTTTTGCGTTGAATCTGCTTCTGGGGACCGGTACAGAACCACAACGCTTGGCGATGAGCATATCCCAGAACTCTTGCGAATTGCTCACGCCGCCAGGAAGTCTCATCGCCATGCCGCACACCACCACGGGGTCATGATCAAAGGCACCAGCTCCGCCCCCAACTCCGTCCAAATTTACGTTCTTCATGATGAAAGTGAATGAGAATTCGAAAATCCGAAAATTTGGTGTGGGCAAAGAGCACACTTGAGCCACAAGATACTAACGGTATGCACTAATGGCAACTGAGAACCAGCCATGTTAAGATATCAAAGACATATTCGTGTGTGCTCTTGCAGCAGTTTGACCGATTATCATCCTTAGGTTTACCATGGTTTATTTAGGTTTCAGCTAAGCAATTAGCCATAGCCAAGCTCTTGACAAACATGGACCATTTTAAGACATAACTGTGCTGTCGGCGGTTGACGAGGCTGACGCGTTGCATACTACTAGTTGCTGTTCAATCGCCCTTGTTTTCTTTGAGTTCACAGACACATAGCATAATGCATTGGCGCCGTATCATGGCTCTGGGCCTTACTCGCGTATTAGCGAGCCACCTAACCTAGAGCATGATTCTGTGTAGAGTTTGACACGACCCCATTCAGCGGAAAGTTCGTCATTCAGTCCTTTCTCCGACCGACCCAATGAAATCAAGAGCAATTTTCATGGTTGCTGTTAGAGAAGGAATCTGTAGGAGCTTTCTGTTAGCTTAGACGCAAGCTGTGCGATATTGAACTCACGTGTTCCTCTTCGAAAAGAGTCAAGTGCGACCCCTCAATCTCGAACAACTTAGTCACAAAGTCAGTTCGATAATCTTCCCAGCCAAGAAAGCGTTGCTTCCTCAGAGTGTTGAACCTCAAGGCGTGCGGATTCTCCGAGACCTCGTTGCCCTTGGCCCGAAGGAGTACTATCGGAGGTTGCGTCGTCCGCGGCTCCCACGCCGGGGGTTTCCAAGAATTTACCATGAACCCGCTTTGCACAATGGATCTGGTCACTCGTTCCCGGATGACTCCGCTGCGGATGGCTCCGAGGCCTGGCCATGCGCTTCCGTCATCACTTGGCTGTGGCAAGGCCGGGTAGATTACTTCCATGAGGATGAGACCCTGAACCTTCAGTGTGCCGTGGTTCCGGAGCTCGTATGCCAATTGGACTGCTATCAAGCCGCCAAAAGACCAGCCTGATCGCGTGGGGCGGTAAGTACAAGCGTGGGACGGAAAAGTGGCATGCGCATAACGGGGTTCTTGACAGACGGACCTCCCAGTATGATTTTACCCCGGGGCGTGGTTTTTTGGATCAGTGAAACGTAATGTTTTGCCATTTCCACAATCCCGCCGCTCCATGGCTGAGATGTTGCAAAACGGGGATCCTGACTGCATAGAGATCAGTTCAATACTCAATGACCGAGTGATGAAGGAGAGATTCGTACATGCCGTAGATATCGCAGTCTAGGCTTTGTAGTTTCGTGTAATTGGCGATCGTTCCGCTTCCATCGTGAATGAGATACAACGAGGCACTGCCAGGTAATACTGAGCGCCGTCGTTTCTGAATAGTTAGAGGATTGGAAGATGACATGGTTTTGCACGGATCCCATACAACACAACACTGCTATCATATTGCAGAAAACAATTTGTAACGGCGGATAATTTATACCTAGCCTCGTTGGTTATGTCCGACTCATCACTCCACGGAATGAGTTTCATGGGAATGTGACTATATGGATGTGGTTCTACAGTTCTGATGCCTGTTAGGTTCACCCGTTACACCTGCTTTCCATTATACATGCAGGGGACACCTAGCCAGTGGATATTCTAGAAGCGCTGAGGCTAATCTAAAAACCTAACTACCGGTGCTACGACCTAACGCGCTTACGTACCTCCACATGGTTTCCGGCGTTTCCGTAGTTGCCAAAGTTCATCAATGACCGACTCAAGCAACAGGTTATTTAGTGTTTAACGTCTTCATCAGAGTTTCCGACTACTCAAATCTGTCAATTGAACCCCGGAAACCTTGGGATCACATCATTGAGAGGAGTGTGTGGGTCCGTGTTGTCGGTTAGCCAAGGGAAATATTACTAGACAGGATGAAAGGAGACGTAAGTTTCGTTTGTTGTTCAGCGTAAAACTGGATCATACTTTTGACAAGGTGCAGGCAATCAATTAGTGAAGGTTGAGCGTTACCACCTTTGCCTCAGTAAGACAATTGCGCATTACATCAGGGTTTAACCGTTGTCTATGCTGAAAAGTAGTGCAACTTTGTCCAACAATACAGAACTCAGCGGTCGAGTTTGTGCCGATCGGCTGGGGGCCCTTTATTCTCTGATGAGTTAGATTGTGTATGGTTGTCTCCGTGTCCCTGGCAGTCGGTAGATTTGTCCTTGAATACCAGACAGGAGGATTGTGTTGTAACTTTATTAATGCTCTTGACGTCTTCAGCCGATTGTGATGAGCTCATCCCTAGCTTCAATACTGAATTTCATGCACGGTGCCTTCGAAATTTCTCAGAACAATCCTCAGCTCTTTCTCTCGACGGCCACGTTTTAGATATTGCCTATCATGGTCCTTCAAGAGCCCATAGCTGTCGTAGGCTTTGACCTCATGTTTCCTGGTGATGCCAGCACACCTGCAGGCTTTGCCGAACTCCTCGCTCAAGGCCGATCAGCTCACGGCGAAGTCCCCAAAGACCGCTACAATGTCGACAGTTTTTATCACCCAGACCCATCCAGAGCTGGTTCAGTCAGTTTTCCAAGACGGGCGATTCTATTGATCAAGTATGATGGGGGTAACTAACTCCTTGTTAGATGAGCGTGCGGACTGGTCATTTTCTGAAAGAGGATGTGTCGAAGTTCGACGCCCCTTTCTTTTCTTTTACGACGACTGAGGCAGCCTGCCTAGACCCACAGCAGAGAATGTTACTCGAATCTACTTATCGAGCTCTTGAAAATGGTAGGTGTACAAAAGTCTATGAGAGGTCCTGTCTAGATCGTAGGTCTTGAGCATTGTTTACAGCGGCTAATCTGTGTTTTCGAAGCTGGAATCTCTTTGCATGATGTCAGTGGGACCGATACATCGGTCTTTTCCGGTGCATTCACCCATGAGTACAGGAGCATTCTTCTGAAAGATCTCGAAAGAGAGAATTTGAAACATGCCCCGTTGGGACTGAATGCACCAATGCTTGCAAACAGGATCAGCTGGTTTTTTAACCTGAAGGCGCAAAGTCTAGCGGTGGAAACCGCGTGCTCGAGCAGTCTTGTAGCCTGCCATTTGGCTGCACAGAGCTTGGATACCAAGGAATCGTCCATGGTTCGTATCTTATCTCTAACTTTGCCGTTTCGTCTCCTAATGACCGGGTTTAATGTTTGAAAATAGGCCATCGTGACAGGGTGCAATCTGATTCATAACCCTGATATGACGAACCATCTGACTAATCTTGGCGTTCTTTCCCGAGATGGCAAGTCTTACAGCTTTGATGAGAAGGCAAATGGATATGCTCGAGGCGAGGGAATCGCCGTTGTAATCCTTAAGAGAGTATCCGACGCCATCAGGGACAGAAACACTATCCGTGGCGTGATCAGAAACATCGGATGCAGCCAAGATGGAAAGTCTCCTGGCATCACTGTGCCAACTGCTGAAGCACAAGCAAGCCTCATGAACCGTTTGTATACCGAGGCCGGACTCGATCCCGGTTTAACCAGGTACTTCGAAGCCCACGCCACAGGCACTGCAGTTGGCGACCCCATCGAGATGAGTGCAATTCAGTCCGTTTTCTCCAAGCACTTGTCGCCTGAGAGCCCAATGTATGTTGGTTCTGTCAAGACCAACATCGGACATCTTGAAGGCTCTGCTGGTCTTGCCGGGCTACTCAAATCTATTTACGTTCTCGAGAGCGGTACCATTCCGAAGAATCCATGGTACGAGAGGTTGAACTCTCAAATAAAAATGGATCAAGACCTCTTTGTCGTGCCCACGACTGAAGTTTTGTGGCCGAGCGGAATGCCTCGGCGAGTTTCTGTGAATAGCTTTGGAATAGGAGGCAAGCTCCACTCTTGGATTTTATTCACTGTATGAGCATTTCACCTAACCATCTTATTCAGGAACGAACGCACATGTCATTATTGAAGACGCCCGCTCATACTTGGAGCATCATGGGTTGGAAGGGCAACATTCCACAGCCAGTGACCCACTGTCTGACGTCTCGGAATCCAACAGTACTCTAGCAAGCTGGGAACATCTATCTGGACAACGACACCAACTTTATCTTCTCTCAACCTTTGACAAAGGTGTGGAAAGACTTGCCGATTCATACATTCATCATCTGGAAGCCGATTCTGTCAATCTCGAGGAATCCTACCTTGGCAACCTCAGTTACACCCTCGCTGCAAAGCGAACTGCTTTCCCTTGGAGGGCGGCCTTGGTCGCGGACAGCGGCGACAACCTTTTGAAAGCCTTGAAAGAGCTGCCAGACGCCTTTCGTGCGAACGGAAAACTCAAGCTTGGACTCGTGTTCACTGGACAAGGCTCTCAGTGGTCCGGTATGGGACGAGAGTTATTGAGGTTCACGGTTTTCAGGGAAAGTCTTGAGGCCGCAAGTCAATATCTCGGAAGTCTCGGGAGCTCATGGTCACTGATAGGTATGACAAAATCCAGAGAACAAAATAGATAAAGCCATGCTAATTGAAACATTCAGATGTATTGGCTGATAACAGCGCCAACTTGGACCTTGATGATCCCGCATTCAGTCACCCAATGGTCACGGCGTTGCAGATTGCGCTCTTCGATCTTCTTCACAGTTGGTCTGTTCAGGTCCACGCCGTTATCGGACATTCTTCCGGAGAAATAGCTGCGGCATATTCAGCTTCAGCAATTGATCGTCAAAGCGCGTGGAGGATTGCTTATCATCGGGGTGCCCTCTCATCAACCGTCAGTTCAGGGTCCATGATCGCCATCGGCCTGGGCCCCGAGGAAGCCAAAGCCTACATTGAAAGCATCGATCCAACCGGAAATGAAGGACCTATTAGTATTGCTTGCGTCAACAGCCCCAAGAGCGTCACTCTAAGCGGTGGTGTCGAAGCTGTCGACAATCTGTCTGAGGTTCTGGCGGCAAACGGTGTATTTAGCCGAAAGCTACGGGTTGTAAACGCCTATCATTCTCCTCTCATGGAACCCATTGCCGATGATTATCGTCGACTCATTGGAAGGATTACTACAGGGCCGGCCGTCGACACTCCACAACGACTCAAGTTCTTCTCCTCGTTCAAGGGAAAGGAAGTGTCGATGGAACAGCTACTTGACCCGATGTACTGGGTCGGCAACCTGCTTAACCCAGTTGAGTTCAGCAACGGTCTACAGTCTCTTATCGGAGATACAGTGGTTTCGACGTCGACATCAAAGAATGCAGCGATGAATCTCCTCGAGATTGGCCCTCATTCAGTTCTCAAGTCACCAATCCGCGACATCTTGAAGATCACACCGGGTGCGAACGACGTCGCCTACACATCAATGCTTGTTAGGGACTCTCCTGCTGACCGGACCGCACTCGAGGCCGCGGGCTGGCTGTTTTGCCGGGGGCACCAGCTCGATGCGTCTGCCATCGTCGTCGGCGGTTCTGTAGGGACGACGCCGAAGATGCTTATAGACCTCCCTTCGTATCCGTTCGACCATTCCACATCATATTGGAATGAAAGCCGATTGAGCAAGGGGTATCGTTTCCGGAGGTTCCCCCGGCATGACCTTCTCGGTGCCCCTATTCCAGACTGGAACCCTTCAAATGCCATATGGGGCCATTGGATCAGAGCCCAAGAGAATCCATGGGTCAAGGACCATGTCATTACTGGAAGCCATTTGTATCCAGCTGCAGGTATGCTGGTCATGGCTATCGAAGCTTGCAAGCAGCTGGCCGATCCTGCTCTTAAACTGACCGGCTTCCGGTTCAAGGATGTCTCCTTTCACACGGCTCTTCATATTTCCGATGACACAGACGGTCTGGAGACTCGCTTTTACCTCCGACCTCTTTGGGAGGGTACCTCTAGTCAGTCGGCTACGTGGAATGAGTTCGAGCTGTGGAGTTACCAGAACGATGAGTGGCGAAATCACTGCCGTGGCTGGGCCCAGGCCGAGTTCGAAACCAATCATAACGTCGTTGACGGCGGTTTTGAGCAGGGGAAGTTCGAGGAGGCCTGCGCGAAGCTCGTGGATAATTCTGACAAGAGCTGCCTTGATCCTCTTACGCATGATCAAGTATACGATGCTTTCGATCTAGCCGGTCTTGGCTACGGCCCAACCTTCAGGAATCTCTCAGATGTCAGCGTCGGGGCTTCTACCGTAGCGGCGATGACTCTCACGTCCCCGGACTTAGAACCCGTCATGCCATTCGGCTTCACCCATGCTCATGTCATTCATCCCACGACTCTAGATAGCGCACTCTCCGCCTCTTTCATTGCACTGCATCGAGGGGGCGCCGATGGTGACATGAAAGCTGCGGTTCCGACTTCAATCAAGGAGATGTGGATCGCCTCCAACCAGAGGGGTACAGTTCCCTTACAATCCATGCGACTTTCCGCTGCAACAAAAGATAAAGGGGCGCGAAAGTTTGAGTCTCAGTTGACGGGCATTGACCCTGAGTCCCGTAAGCCGCTCCTCACCGTCAAAGGCTTGGTCTGTACCTCTATTGCACATGGGGAAACGGCTCGGACCGAGACCAGTACATGCTACAACGTCGACTGGAAGCCCGATGCCACGCTTTTGCAACAGGATACTGCTCTGCAGGCCCTCGGTATATCGGATGCACTTCTTGACACTGATGAGTCGTCTCTCTACGCTGAAAAGCATTTACTCATTTACGCATACTTGAAACGTTTTATACGGTCCCACGGTTTGGATAGCGTTGACACGACCAAGACGCATTATCAGAAGTACCTTGCTTGGGCGCAACGATTCATGCAACAACACGAAAACGACGCGTCCCAACATAGTCAGCTCAATCTGTCTGAGAAGGCTATCAGCGCTCTGGAATCCAAGCTGGAGAATGCCAGCGCAGGCGGAAGGCTGACCGTAGGTGTCGGGCGAGTTCTTCCTGAAATTCTCTCAGGCCAACGAGATCCGTTACAAGTCCTCTTCACAGACCAGCTGGCTGAAGGCATCTACCATCGTCCTTATAGTTCCGGGATCATCGGCAGCTATATCCGCACGCTTGCTCACAAGAATCCGCAGATGCATATTCTCGAAGTCGGTGCTGGGACTGGTGCCACCACAGGTCCTGTGTTGGACGCACTCGTTCACGAGGGAAAGCCACGTTTTGCGCGTTATGATTTCACAGATTTATCGCCTTCTTTCCTTGCCAAGGCTGGAGAGAGTTTCCAGGATATCGCCCATAAGATGCGATTTACGACTCTTAATATCGAGGAAGACCCTATTGCACAAGACTTTGAAACTGGGAAGTACGACGTAATCATTGCCTCGAACGTGATCCATGCGACCAGGAGCATCCACGGGACTCTTAAAAACATACACCGACTGATGAAGCCTGGAGGCAAGCTCATCTTATTCGAGGTTACGAATCTGGACACCTACGGTAACTTTTCGTTCGGCTTGTTGCCTGGCTGGTGGTTGAGTACAGAAGCTTATCGCCAAACTGGACCGCTCTTAACCGTGGAGGGCTGGAACTCGCATCTTCAGGATAGCAGCTACAGCGGTGTTGATCTATGCTTCGACGACGGCCTTGCCCCAGCAGAGTTCAACGTCATGATTGGTACAGCCAGGCCAACAGGTGTGAAACATAGAGAAGAGACGGCCGAGGGAACCCCAGACGACTCACCCTCTGTCATCATCATTGTTGATGAGCGATGCTCACTACAACAACGACTTGCAAAGGGTCTGGCGCAGGCCTTGTATTCCTCCCACAACGCCGACGTCGCCATTGAGAAGTTGGGACAGCTGAGTGAGGTTTCCCTAGGTCGAAAGATTTGCATCTTCCTTCCTGAACTACATGAGTCTGTTCTTGCAAGCCCCAGCGAGAAGACCTTCAACGAAATCAAGAACATGTGCGGGTCGGCGCGGGCCATCTTCTGGATCGTCCAAGGAGGAGGATGGAAGCCCACGAATCCCACTGCAGACATGGTGCTTGGGTTTTCGCGAACGATGCGTATGGAGAACGCCGCTCGATTCATGACGTTGAGCTTGTCGAGTCTCAAGGACATTGCTCACGCTACAGACACGATCATGCTGCTCCTTCAGCAGAATTTGCTTACATCTGAGGCGCCAGACCTTGTCGACAATGCTTCTGCGAAGAGGATGGTCTCATATTCATTCCAAGGCTTACATCCGGCTCTGGTTTAGCCAGCGGCAAAAGAGAGGGGGCTCCGTCAATTCTTCAAGGAGGCAACCTTGAGCCGGAGCCGACTGTCTTTAGTGCCAACCCAGAGCGTGCCCTGATGTTGGAGGTTGCTATTCCCGGTCTCCTGGATTCGATGCGATTTGTCGACGACGACATATACAACCAACCTTTGGGTGATGGGCAGGTCGAGTTCCGCATCATGGCTGCGGGCCAAAACTTCCGCCATCTGCTCCACGCGTTAGGTCAAATCCCGAACAGCGCCAACGGCGCCGAGGCCGCGGGCATCGTCACCCGCACCGGCCCTAATACACCTTTTCGCGAGGGCGACCGCGTTTTCGGTTGCCATCAGAGGTTATTCGGTACCTTTGCTCGCGGTCCTCATCACAGCTTGGCTCACATGCCGGTTCACTTGTCCTTCCGCGAAGCCGCGGCTATTCCAATCGTCTTCATGACGGCGTACATAGCTCTTTACGACTATTCCCGTGTCAGACGGGGCGAGACAGTGCTGGTGCATTCCGCTGCGGGTGGACTTGGCCAAGCCTGCATCCAGCTAGCGCAGCTCGCCGGTGCTGAGGTCTTTGCGACTGTCGGTTCTCTTGACAAGTGTGAATTGCTCATGAAAACATATGGCATTCCACGCGACCACATCTTCTCAAGTCGAGACCTGACATTCGCCAAGGGTGTGATGCGTATGACCGGTGGTCGAGGCGTCGACATTGCCGTTAACTCTCTCTCGGGGGCAGCACTGCGTGCGACTTGGGACTGCATTGCGCCTTTTGGCCGTTTCGCAGAGTGTGGGAAGAAAGACGTCTTGTCAGCGGCCACACTTCCAATGCATCAGTTTCTCAGGAACGTCAGCTTTCGTCTGGTCGACCTCGAGATGCTGGTTATGGAGAAAGCAGAGGAGGCTGGGCGCTTGTGGAGACATGTCATGGAACTTGTGGCAGAAAGATCCATTAAGAGCATACAGCCATTGCACGTGTTTCCCTATTCCCGAATCCAGGATTCATACAAGTTCATGCAATCAGGCAAGCACTTCGGAAAGATCATTCTTGAGGCACAGCCCGATGACGTGGTGATGGTGAGCTACGTCTTGATCTCTGTCTGGTTGAACTGGAAAGCTAGTCTCTGGTTTGACGGACACGTACGAAAGCAGCATGCTAACATCTGTATAGGCTCTCCCATCTCAGAAATCATCATGGTCCTTCAAACCAGATGCAACCTATGTGATATCTGGAGGACTGGGTGGCATCGGTCGTGGTGTCGCTCGATGGATGGTCAAACGAGGGGTCCGAAATCTGGTCCTTCTCTCAAGAACCGGCCCAACTCGCAAGTCAGGGCAGGCTTTGGTGGCAGAGCTGAAAACGAAGGGTGTCACAGTTTTCTGCCCAGCTGCCGACGTTACGGATGCATCTAAACTCAAGCAGGTGCTCGATAGCATGTCGACAAATATGCCTCCAATCAAGGGCTGTATACAAGCCGCCATGGTGCTCAAGGTACGTGCATTTATCTGAGTATATACCCCTTGGTTTTTGGCTTTCAGGGGTTTTCTGACCTTTTCTAGCCCACACTTTTTGCAAACATGTCCGTTGAGGACTACAAGATCTGTGTAGACCCGAAGCTAGCAGGCTCCCTAAATCTACAAGAGATGCTACCTGACAACATGGACTTCTTCGTCCTGCTTTCATCCTTTGCAGGGCTGATTGGTGAGCCTGGAGAAGCCAACTATGCTGCTGGAAACACGTTTCAAGACTCTCTCGCTCGTCACTTGGTTTCGAGAGGCCAGAAAGCCTTCGCCATCGACCTGGGTATGATGGGCTCAATTGGCTATGTAGCCGAGAGCAACGATAGAGCGGCCCAGCTGGAGCATATCGGCTTAGATGCCATGAGGCCACACGAGCTGTACCGTATCCTCGAGGAGGTCTGCGATCCAGACTCGCCACTCCCCTCAGCCCTCGAAGCACAAGCTGTCTTTGGCGTTCCCAAATTCCAAGATCCCCGGTCGCTCAATGGCAGAACTCCTCTCTGGAAGCGCGATCCCATCTTCATTCATTTGCGTCCTTCTGATGATGACTCTACGCATCTCAATGAGGATTTTGGGGGCAATGAGGATATGAGCTGTCGGCGACTTCTTGCCTTGGCTGAATCTGTCCCTGCCGCGATCGAGGTTGTCATACAAGCTCTTGCTCAGAAGATCTGGAAAATACTCAAGGTAGATGTACAGGTCGATGTTTCAGCCCCGTTGCATACATACGGTGTTGACTCACTCGTCGCCATCGAATTGCGTTCTTGGATTCTCAATGAGATTGGCGCGGAGATGACAATATTTGAGTTGATGGGAAGTGGAGGATTGGATGTTCTCGCACCTATAATGGTGAAGCGAAGTGTATTGGTTTCTGTCAAAACTACATAGACGCAACTTTTGGACGGATTTTAGGTTCAGTTGATTTTCTTGGATGAATAGAAAGTAGATGAGAAAACTGTTGTGAATCATCTCATATGCACTCAAATGCTGGAATAGCAGCATTGAATTGCCTTCTCACCATAACCGTAGGTCTTCGAGCATAACATGAAGTTTCTTTCTTCGCCGTTAAAATTTACTGCCGGGTTGATTTCGTCTGCCATAATCCTCTATATCTTGATAGTGACCTCTAGAATAGCTTTTGCAATCCTTTGTACAAAAGCTGTTTTTACCGGAACACGATGGTCCCCTTCCCATTCCAGTACTGACACCGAGTCTTCAGCACAATAAAACTCAAGCAATTTCCTGCCCAAGCGTAGCCCTGGATCTTGTTGACCATGAACGTGTATCGTAGGAATCGTCAACAACCTGTCTGCCTTGCCATCCTTGAACTTGAAACCTTCCGAGAATAGACCTAGAATCTGGTTGGCTCTTTGCATTCCCTCGCCCTCACCCTCGCCACTGAGCGCTACCAGAGGTGCGATACCATGTAGCAACACAGCAAATTTCCAATCTCGATAACAAGACTCTGGTTGAGGTTGGTTCAGCTTGTTTCGCAGTTGAGACTCGAAGAGTAGGCTTGCACAAAGCTTTGCCCCTTGGCTGAATCCCAAAAGGCCAACCCAGGTGCCTGTAGCACCCTTCTTGTTATCATCGCTCATTGCTACCCTCAGACTGTCTTCAATAGCTGCAATCACAGCCTGATTGTCTGTATTGATGTCCTTCGCTCCGGCCCATGGAAGCCACGTTCGGAATGGCCCGCAGTCCTTGTACAGCGGGAGTACGTTTGGACCGGGATCGCTGAGGAATGGGGCATTGGCGAAAACAAGCCGGAAGTGGGGGCTGAGTTGCCGGACAAGAGCGCGAGCCTGGGATTGGAACACGAATGCATTTGTTCCTCCGCCATGGAGACACAGCATCCGCGGGGAGCATAGTTTCGAGTCCGCCATGACGGTCCAGGCGGAAGATGGAAGTAGCCGTGGCCTCGAGTGAAGCAGAGCTGCTCATCTATGCTTCCTTAACCAAGTCTTCGGGTTTAGAGTCATGCCTTCACAAGGAGTCAGTTAGCTGCATTAGCTTGAAGCAACCGAAGAATACAAAGCGGCTCATCTCGACACCAGTGCATTGACTTTTCTATATTAGTCATATCATAACACATTTGGTTTCTCTCGTTATCAAACGACAAGGCATGAAGCCAAGTGGGGTAGTCGTTGCGGTGAACATAGTAATCAGGAAATGCCACCCTATCAAAATTAGCTATTTCTAGCTAGTGAAAGTAGTTTTTCTGGCCGCAGGATGTTCCAACGCTACCAATGAAACGAAATGTGTCTATCTAGACCAGTAAGGTTTGTAACAGCCCATGACTCTCAAGACTTCCATCACCACGGAAGCTACGGAGCAACAGACACCTCTATCCGGGATCGGTTTGTTTCCATGGATAGGGTCCCACTGCCTACATCAGTATCTGGGCTGCTCGTTTATATTCAAAGTGGACCCTTGCCGCATTAGCCGGAGAGACCCTAGCGGAGGTGTACGTATTAAGGCCAAATTATGCTTTAATACTATACGTTTACGATGAGACCACAGCTTAACCTAGCAACATGCTTATAGATACACCCCTATACTCTCTAACTTACTATCTACGTTAGGCCGGACTTGTTCTTTTCCTCAAAAACCTTCACCAAGTCTTTTCCGTATTTTGCTCTCCCGAAGTCTAAGACATGCTGCCCCATCGTCTTTTCCGGCTCTTTGTCTCCTTGCCATTTCGGGATTCCCTCTGCCTCCAAAACCTTCAACACCGTCTCATCTTCGGGTCGGACGAAGTACGCCACGCTGTAACGGACAAAGTTCCCTTGCTTGCCGGGAGCTGGCAGTACGCGATGCTTGCCTGAGTTGAGGACCCCGTTGCTGAACTTTGTCATCGCGTCACCCAAATTAACAATGGCACAACCAGGAATGGGCTCCACATATACCCATCGCCCATTCGTTGACAGCCGCGAGGTACTCCAGAACTTGCTGCCATCCGGATGCTCTGGCTCCCACATCTGCAAGCCGCCCAACCAGTTGAAGAGAATGGTGATGCTGCCAAGGTCCGTATGCGCAGTTGTGGCGATTTGTTTTTCTGGATCTTTTTTGTCGTTGAGGGGCGGGCTTTTCGTCAATCGCAGTTGAGATCCCGACTGGCGGTCGATGCGGTGACGACTCTGGATATCGGCCTCAGCAAGGCCAAGTTTGGCACCAACCAGCGCCAGTAGGAACACACCAAGCTCGTGGGCTGAAGTGACGAACGGTTCGAGAGCCGCTCTCTTTCCACTAATACTCGGTGGGTTTTGGCTGGGGCTGGGAGCGTCGTGTACGATAAAATCCTTTGATATGCTCATAAACTCAACAGTGTCGGCAGTGCCCTGCGCGTCTGTCTTCTGGGCCCCGGCTTTCTTGTAGCCGTAAATGCTGCCGTTGTAAGCCTGATGGTATTTCATCTTCTCTTCCAAAGGGAGCTGAAACGTCTCTTCGGCTATGCTGATCATTTGAAGCGCACCGGCTTCGAGAGACTCGCCTCGGGGGTGGTCACGGATGTTCAGATAAAAGAACCCATGCTGTTGGCAAGCACCGAAGAGCCTCTCGATCTCATTCTCGTCCCTTTCCAGGAGTCTTCGGAGAGAGAAGTTCTTGATGGACGCCGTTGGCAGGCCTAGTGGGAACGGTGGGTAGTTTTCTGGACTAAACTTCGTGTTGCTGACCATAGCTGAGAATGATTCTCGACAACTGATAAACAGCTACCCATCAACCAACTCGAGCGGATGTTGACTTAAGCGTGTTATACTACAAATAAGAAATGATCTCGGAAGTAATCAGAGCTTGCCAGGTTGTGTCAAATGCTGCTAACATGCACCTTCTATTGTAAGAAAGATTGTCTTCATTCTTGAGTTTACATGTCATAACCTTTCGTCAGGTTGACTTCCTACTATTACTGTTTTGATGACACCAAATTGCTAATAACCTCGGCTGCAGAGTCCTGGCTAAGTTTTGAGGCCCCTGGCTGAATGTAACAACCTTAACCAAGCTTCTCTCATTATTTAGCGTTTGGCGGATCCCTAAACTTTGCCAGGAGCTTATGTACACGGAAGGTGTAATCGTGAAAAGCGTAACGGGTGTATTACGATATAAAAAGAATTACCATACCGGCAACTTCGGCTAGGATTACTCCAACGTGACAAGGGATCAGACAGGGCTCTTCTGCCACAATTGCTCCTTTATTCTCACTCAACCTCCGTCGATCACACCAGAAATTCACCAAAGTATACAATCCTACACAAATAGCTAGGTTAATGACACGGACCATGGAGTCTTGCTTCTTCCGGACTCCTCCAGCCCGAAGCGACCCGAGGACTGCAATACGGCGACCAGTGAGTGTTTCGGTTGTGAGCCCTTCAAACTATCTCTTCTCTTATTGGCTGGGACGTCGAGCTTAGCACTTCTTGGTGACGTAGCCTTTTTGCTTTTGTAGCCCTTTTATTTCTTTCATATTTGGTATAAAAATCGTCCAAACAGTCAAAATCATGCTGCACCAAATATGACGGAAATAATTGAGGATAAGTACACTCAATGCATGACACAAATACTTAAACAGCGCAAATCCTAAACTATTGCCAAGTTCCTCACAACATCTTGAGCAAGGCTGTCTCGCTCAGCTCTCAGTTCAGCTGCAAGGGCCTGGGCATTTTCTTTTCTTGCCCTTCCTTCCTCACCCCTTAGCTTTGTAAAAATCTCTTGAAACTCTTGCCTGACACTCTCTTCAGTACCCGTGATGTCAGGCCCGCCTCTTTTTGGTTTGGCTTTGGCGTAGCCAGTTCGGATCTGTTTTTTTGCATCAAATAATTAGTCGTTTCCCTACTCCCGTGCTGTTTTGTATATGCTGAACCTACTTGCATCACCTCGAATGCCACGGGTTTCTCTCTAGTGGAAGCAACCGCTGTGTTAATGGCATTATCGCCAGAGGCCAAGGGCCATCCAATAAGAGGAACGCCCTGTACCAGGCTCTCGACCGTCGAGTTGAAGCCTCCGTGTGCAAGCAACCATCCGACAGAAGGATGCTGAAGTAGAGCCTGTTGATCCACCCATGTCTCGCAGACAAGACCGAAGCCACTATCGTGTATCTGGTGCACTTGTGCAGCATCAACAGCTTTCCCTGCGAACATTCCGCCAAGGACAAGAATGAACGGCAACTTCAGATCGATGAGAGTAGAAATTAGAACCTGAAAATTTACACGATTGGTGGGAAAGACAAGGGACCTGGCATGGAAATAAATTAGTCAACGCCAAGCTAGGTAGGGCTTCTTAGACATTTGTAAATGAGGAACTGAGGGAAGTCTCAATGATAGGAACATGGAGAAATGCAATAGCTTACCCGAATGAAATCAGGATGACTTCTCCCTTGCCCTGACCTTGAAGAAAAGTGAGTATTCTCTCATCTCTGATAGTCAGTCCCCTTGTGTCCCAACCCCTAGGCGCGATTTGAACGCCAACGGGATACACTGTTGCAAACTTCTTGCAAGCTGTCAGGGTGTCGCCTTCCAATGCCATTGCTGAAGCGCACACTACTCCATCAGTCGACTTTATCAGGCCGACTGTTTCTCTAAGCATCGACGAAACCCCTACTAGCCAAATCAGTAAGTTGTCCGGGCACGCAACGAGAGTAAATAGGTGGTTGACCAGACTGTAACGGAACCTCGCCAAATTCGCGTTCATAGTCGTACATATCCTTGACTCCAGGGATTGAAATGATTGTCCCATTGAACTCATCAGACCCGTTCTTTGCAGTGCACACCTAACAAATGGCGTCAGTGACTCTCAACAAAACTGATATCGAAGAATTCATCATACCTTTTCAGTGATTTCTTGTCTATCTCTCCCCTTACGCAAGACGACATCAGAGAAATATTTTTCGACAATTTCTTCCCAGTCACTGAAGCCTCCTGCCGTGGAAGGTGCGAGGAAAGAGTAAAGACGCGCTGCGCTACCTGCCCAATACATAAACATTTTGCAATCGGGTCCAACAATCCTCCTGGCTTCTGGCAGGGTCTGCAAAGACCCATTCTGGTCTAGCATCAGTGCAGTGGGCTTTGGCCAGGCCTGCCCCTCGCTACAAGCCTCTTGAAGTGTATCTAACCAGCACCTAGACATATGTGCAATGCCTTCAGCGATGGTGTTTCTGCCAATGTTCTTGTATATACTGCGAGGTGAATGTCAGCTACAGTTTCCAATTGAACTAAGATCGGTCTTAGATTTACTCAGCGTCACCAAATTTCAGCAGACGGAAACGACTCTTGGGCAGGTCAGGCCATCGACTGAAATCTGATTCAAAACTTCCACATCAGAGTAGCTCATTGCACTATTCAACTGATTCCTTAGAATCTGACGCTACACTCTGTGTCAATCGTTCACGCACCAACAAGACTGTGTGTTACATATGTAACGACCAAGTCTGGATTTGCTTGAAGCATCTTGGTAACAAGAGCGTTGGCACTAGTGATGTGCCCCCATACAGGGAACACAAACCAGGCATGATGCTGCTGATAGACCATTGGGGGCTTGTCCGTTGCTTTACCAGTTGAAAAGCGCGTGAAACAAAAAAGGCAGTGTTCCCCGGTTCTGGAAATCAGCACAGCAGGAAGAAGTGAAGGAAGAAGTGAGTGAGAAGCAAAGGCCACAAGTATAGCTACCCACAGCGGAAACTATAGAACGCATGCTTGTTCCGGGTTGGCCAAAGCTCCGAGACTCTCCGTTTACTTTTCGCCACTTACAATGTGGCGGGGATTTGCCATTTTGGCCTCGGTTAATTACAAAAGCTTGATAGAAGAATTTCTCTTGACTCGGAATTCGTTCCTAACCAAATCACCACACGCCGCAGTCTCGATATCATCAGCCCCAAATTCCGTGTGGTTTGACTTTCAGATTCCATTTAATTGGAAACGTCGTTCCAACCATGATCTGGACCAGGGGATACTGGTTTGCATTGAACAGAAAACTGGGGGCACCTAGTAGCACTAGTAAACCTTCTCTTGTACGGCATCTGACGCGGATGTGAGCTGATATAACGTCGCAACAACATACGTAAGCGTTCTTCCCGGCTGAATTCCCTGCCGTCACCATATCCATCGAGGCTGCGATCATGAACTCTACCGACTCATTCGATTTATTGAAGCTTTGTCCGACACCCCGGGAGGTTGGACTGAAGCAATTGTGTGTCGTTAAGTCTACACAACATTGCGGGACAGATAGATGAGGAAAGATGAACGAATGTTCAAGTTTCGGAGGAAGCCTACCCGCTATTCTGTCTTGTGTCATACTCTCATCACTGTCAAGTTAGAGATAGGCCTACGGTAGGAAATCATTCATCAACCAGCGCAACTTCTTGAAAACGTCATTAGACATGGATACACCTCCTCTGAGGCCTGTTGGTAAGGCTGCACGTGCGCCTGTTTGCACGATCGTGGCTAACCTCCCACCCTTCAACAATGGACAGGTAACTTGGAGAAATTTCTCATTCACCAACACCTTGTCGGTTTTTACAACAACGTACAAGTCGCTGCTATTTACACAATTCAGAATACGACGTCGGCATTGCCAGCAATCAGATTCAAGGGATCGTACATGCTGCCATAGGGCAGATTTTGAACCAACATCCCATTCTGGGAATCTGCCTGGGCAACGAGGACAGCTCACAACCAACATGGACCAGAATTGAACAAATCGATCTTCGACAAATCGTCCATTTTACCGAATCTGATTCCAACTTGACGAATCTTGATGCGGCAATACAAAATGAACACCAAAAGCCTTTCCACCGGTCTCAAGAGCTCCCGCTATGGCGATGTCTCGTTGTTCACCCCCCCAGAGCCTCCATGGACGAGACTGCAATAAAATTCGCCCTCTCGTTTTCATTTCACCATGTCGTCGGCGATGGTCTGTCTGGGGCAGCCTTCCATCGGACATTTTTGTCTGCTCTGAACGAGCTTCTGTCATCAACTGAGGCGATTCAAAACAACTTCAATTTCTCCGGAAAGGAGGAAGTACAAGTGCCGAAACTCGCCTTGATTCCGCATCTCGAGGAGAGCATGCCGCTCCCTCTCACCCCTTTCTTCGTCTTACGCAAAGCCATCAATGTGTTTCTATTCTCCGGTACAGACGTAGCGCAATGGTCTGGGCCTCCTATCAAAGAACAGCGACCGCCGATCAGCAGAGCCCGGACTTTCCAACTACCACAAGAATTCGTGAGCAGTCTGCGCAGCAACTGCAGAAAGTATGGAACCACTATCACGGCACTCGCGACAATAATCGTTGCTCGGAGCTTGGCTTCATTGCATCCCACCCACACTCGGTTTGTTGGCGCTGTACCCTTCTCGCTTAGGAAATTCTCGAAACATTCAGCGAACGACATGGGCTGTTATACGGCGATTGCAGAGCCGTGCTTCTCTTCAGAAGGAAGTCCGCCTTGGGGTTACATTTCTTGCCGAAGCACCAGCTTTCCTGGTGCAGCTTCGAGCTCAACTGACGATGAGAGTATATGGCAAGGTGCCAAAGCATGCAAAGACTTTATCCACGAAAGAAGCGCATCGCCTTTAAACCTCTCGGTTGGTCTAACGAAGTTCATCGGAGACTATCGGCCACACTTCTTGAAAATGCTGGGGGGGAACAGACGACATGCTTTTACGGTGACTAACATTGGGGTTGTGGATGGTGGAATATCACCAGCAACGCCTCCAAAAAAGCAACGAGCCGTGTTCGAACGAGTTGTGTTTTCGGTAGGAGCCTCCACGAATGGGTCTCCATATTCTATTTGCCTTGCTTCCGCGGTAGGGGGCGATATGTCAGTCACGCTAAACTGGGAGGAAGGAGTTGTGGAGGAGGAAAAAGTAAATGGCCTATTGGTTTTGTTAGAGAAGGAACTGACGCGTTTCGCCAAACAAAAAGTGGAGGCGGAATAGATGAAAGATGTTCGTTCGGCTGTCTTTGAGAGTATGGATGAGCAGAATATCTCTCCCCTGTTGAAGAAGCGTTTACTTCCTAACGGCGGCGGACTCTTCCATTGTAAACCTTGATGACTCTGCCGCTGTAAGCGACCCAAACCGAGTACCAGGGGCTTGGCAGCAAAGCTTGATGAAACTTTGGGTTTGCTCCCTATCCACCGTGGTACAACGCGGGGTTTTCAGAACTTTGAATTTAGGTGGAATAGCGTGGCAATTTAAAATCTGCGTCGTCCTGATTCGTGTCAGTTCTAAGAAAGTCTGTTTAGAAATGGTGAAACCTCGTGTCAGAACCGGTCTGCAAGTGTGCGGGTTCCCGAAAAGTCGGCATTCAGGGCAAAGGGATGAGAGTCTGAATGATCGGCTGCCTCGGACTACCGAGTGAGTACCAGGTGTACTTTCGCTGGGAACTGAATCTTGAAGACTCCTGGAGCCCCGCATCGAGCCGTTCTCGACACATGTCTTGCTGGAATTCCGCACTACCGAACTGTAAGCCGTGGAAAGTTGATTGATAGCAAAAAACACGGGGACTCAAGACCAAAAGAGAGTCGGAGGAAAATATGAAGCCAACTACTGCCGATATGGAGATGTCCGCGGTTCCGTCAGATGTCGAGCCTCACAGCGAGGGAACGGAGCCAGACATTATGAAAGGGCCTGCTGGTTGGCGACGGCGTTTACATCCGTTGAAGTCTCGCACAATACCCCCAGTACCCAGCGAAAGACAGCAGCAATCGCGAGAGTGGTCGGCTGGGCTGTTGAGTAAATTCATGTTCAGTTGGTTTACGCCTTTAATACATGTAAGTCGGAAGTCACGTATATCGTCAGATTCGTCCAGTTCATCATTCTTCCCTTTGACAAACCCTTAAATAAAGAAAACAAAGAGTGTTGCATGTCTCATTAGGTCCGAGTCCTGATGCACTCTTAAATCTGTAAGAAATCGATGGATGGAGGTTAAGAGGTCAACACTTTTATCGGAGGCCCGGATAGCCACTATGACTGGCAGAGAGCATCGTTTTCCAAAACCGTTTCCTACTGTTGGACGTGTTCATACTCGCACGCTTTTGAGGCATGCATTTTACGTTTAATTTTACCACACACCCTTTACCCACATCCACCTATCTCACTCCCGCGCCCTTCTCGATATTGTTTTTGCGACAACGCTGATGAATTCACTTTACAGCTTGGATATCAAAGACCACTGGAAACGAACGATATACCGTTGGTGAACCCTCGTCGAAGTGTATCGGGTCTAGAAAACAAGTTCGAAGAAGAATTCAAGGCGCGAGTCTCCAACGGAAGCCGTCGGCCGTTACTCGGTGCGCTTTATGCCACATTCCGTCGCGAGTTTCTCCTGGGCGGCTTTCTACAGCTCATTTTCACCGGAGCCCAAACTGTTAGCCCATACATACTGAGGTATATCATCGCCTTTGCCGCAGCGGCCTTCAACGCTCAACGAGACGGGAAATTGGGCCCATCCATCTCTTACGGAATTGGATTGGTCCTTGTAATTACTACCTTGCAGGTCATCATGACTTTTTGCACCAACCACTTTCTCTACCTGGGCTTAACGATAGGTGGGGAGGCTCGTGCCGTTCTAATGTCGCGGATCTTTGCCAAGTCATTGAAGTTATCGGGTCGTGCAAGGGCTGGGTGTCCCATTCCATCGCTCGGCAAAGCCGACGGCGCGTGTGTTATTGGGCAACAGGACTTGAAGAAACCCAAGAGAAAGGAAAAAGACTCGACGCCAGCCGTACCTCGCGATGAGTGGGAGGACGGATGGAGCAATGGTAGAATTGTCAATCTGTGCTCAACAGATACATCCCGCATCGACCAGGCCTCCAGTTTCTTCCACTTGATCTGGTCGGCGCCACTATCGATTATCGTCACAATCACCCTTCTCATCATCAACCTGGGATATTCTGCGCTGCCGGGCCTAGGTATCCTGTTTCTAGCTGTGATATTCCTCGCCAAGGCCACCAGCAGCCTCTTTCGGAGGCGGTTGGCCATAAATAAATTCACAGAGAAGCGCGTCAGTCTCACCTTAGAGGCCCTGCAGTCTATTCGCTTCATCAAATTCTTCAGCTGGGAGTCCAGCTTCGTACAACGCATCGAGCAGGTTCGAAAAGGGGAGGTCGGATCTATCCAGGTTCTCCTGGCCATCCGCGACGCTGTTCAGTCGATTGGCATAGCTATTCCTGTTTTTGCGTCGATGATATCGTTCATCACGTACGCCCTGACAGGTCACGATCAGCAGAACCCAGCTCCGATATTTTCCTCTCTCGCACTTTTCAATCAAATGCGCTTCCCGTTGACCATTTTCCCTGCGGCATTAGGCCAAGTCATTGACGCATATGCGTCTGTAAACCGAATTCAGGGGTTTCTGTTGGCCGAGGAGGCTCCAGAGAATGCAGATTACGATTACAAAAACAAGAACGCCATTGCCGTCCAAAACGCAACGTTTACATGGGAACAGACAAAACCTCGACAGACTAGTGAAGAAACGAATGAGGCATCAACCGAGAGTCCCAGCCTAGCCCAGGACCCGTTCCAGATTCTCGGACTCAATCTCACGCTTGGCCGCTCAGAGCTGATCGGCGTCATCGGAAGCGTTGGCTCAGGGAAAAGTTCTCTCTTGGCTGCGCTGGCCGGGGACATGCGCATGACGACAGGGTCTGTGGTAGTCGGCGCTACGAGGGCATTTTGCCCCCAGTATGCTTGGATTCAGAACACCTCAGTCAGAGATAACATCACTTTTGGGAAGGAGTTCGACCGCACCATGTATGACCGGGTAACCCAAGCGTGTGCTCTCCGCGCGGACTTCGAGATGCTTCCTCACGGAGATGAGACTGAGATCGGAGAGCGTGGAATCACGATTTCCGGGGGACAGAAACAGCGTATCAATATCGCGCGAGCCATCTATTTTGATTCCGATGTCATCCTCATGGACGATCCTCTGTCTGCCGTTGACGCCGACGTTGGCCGACATATCATGGACGAGGCGATCTGCGGATTGCTTGCAAACAAGTGCCGTGTCTTGGCTACGCACTCTTTACAGGTGCTGTATAAATGTGACAGGATCGTTTGGCTTGAAGACGGTCGTATCAAGGCGGATGGAACCTACGAGCAGCTGATGGGCCAGAACAATGAATTTGTTCAGTTGATGGCGCTTACATCTGACGCCAAGAAGCCAAGGAAGTCAACCACAGATGAAATATCGGACAAAGGGGTCTTTGCAACGAGACCTGAGAAGACGGAAGCAGTCGGGTCCCCAACAGATCAGCCTCCTCTTATGCAGGACGAGGAACGCGCAGTCAAGGCTGTCGCGTGGGGAGTATATGCTGGATATCTCAAAGCCGCAGGCTCACTCTTTTTCGCGCTCCCGGTCGTCGCATTGCTTGTGTTATCCCAAGTAGCATATATCGGCACGGGTCTGTGGCTTTCATGGTGGACAGCTGGCCAGTTTCCCCTTACTGTGGGTGGATGGGTAAGTCCAGACGGTCGAAGAGATGATGGCCAATACTCAATCTTGTTAACACTTTATTGCAGATTGGTGTATACGCAGGACTGGGGGCAGCCCAAACCCTGTCTTTATTCGCCTTCTATCTGTCAATTTCATTCCTTGGAACACGGGCTAGTAGGCGTATGTTTAAACACGCACTGAGCAGAGTATTACGAGCCCCCATGTCATTTTTCGATACGACCCCTCTCGGCCGCATCACAAATCGGCTGTCCAAAGATGTCGACGTCATGGACAACAAGTTAACCGACTCACTCAGAATGTACCTCATGACAATCGGAAATATCCTAGCGACATTTGCGCTGATCCTTGCCTACTTTCATCTTTTTGTGGCGGCTTTGGTACCCCTTGTCTTTGTTTATCTTTTCACCATCTCGTACTTCCACTCTTCGGCACGCGAGATCAAGCGCCACGAGGCTCTGCAACGGTCCAACGTTCTCGCAAAATTCAGCGAGGCTGTGTATGGAGTCTCGACAATCCGGGCATATGGTGTACAAGACCGTTTCGCCGCGACGATACGGCGGTCTATTGACGACTTTGACGGGGCATACTTCCTCACCTTCGCCAACCAATGCTGGCTGGGTCTCCGGCTAGATGCGATCGGTCTTCTTCTAATACTCATCATCGGCATTCTTATTGTTACTTCTAGATTTGCCGTCCACCCAAGCATCGGAGGTCTTGTTCTGTCGTATATGCTTTCCATTACCAACGTTTGTAGTTTCGCTATTCGGCAGATGGTGGAAGTCGAAAACGACATGAACAGTACGGAAAGGGTGCACTACTACGGCACGGCCCTCGAGCAAGAAGCACCGTTACAAGTTGGACAATTACCTTCCGGCTGGCCGCATGCTGGCGAAATAACCTTTGAAAACGTTCAACTACGTTACCGTCCGGGACTCCCGCTGGTTCTCAATGGGATCAACATCCGAATAGGGCCAGGCGAAAGGGTTGGAATTGTCGGACGCACGGGCTCCGGGAAATCATCCATCATACAAGCACTGTTCCGCATGGTTGAGCTCTCGTGTGGTTCGATAACAATAGACGATGTCGATGTTAGTGGAATCGGCCTTGCAGATCTCCGCTCTCAACTTGCGATCATTCCCCAGGACCCTACCCTGTTCCGTGGTACCGTCAGATCCAACCTCGACCCCTTTGAAGAACACAGCGACCTGGAACTATGGTCAGCATTACGCAAGTCGGGCCTTGTAGATGAGCTGAACACATACGACCTAAGCCTCAATAGTAATGTTGAAGAAGAGGGCCTAAACCTCTCACTCGGCCAACGCCAACTGATGGCCTTGGCTCGGGCGCTGGTGAAAGATTCAAAGATCGTCGTCTGCGACGAAGCCACCAGTTCGGTTGACTTCAGCACTGATGAGAAGGTCCAGAAAACACTGGGCACCTTGAAAGGGAAAACATTGCTTTGCATCGCTCACCGGCTAAGGACAATCGTTGGGTACGACAGGATATGTGTCATGGATCAAGGCCAAGTGGCCGAGCTGGGCTCCCCTCTTGACTTATATGACCAAGGGGGCCTGTTCAAAAACATGTGTGAAAAGAGTGGGATCAAAAGGGGGGAAATCTCGCAGAAATTTTGAAGCAGTTCGCTTCGATCCTTTTATAGAGACATATGCAATGAAAGATCACGGTTTCCTGCCCAAAACACCCAGGTATGGTATGGCAATTACAGATAATAACTGCTGCTCACGAGGCTATGACTTGAATGCCTTCTCTCCAGACTATGAAGGTCACAATGCCTTCTTCTCCATATGTGGCCCATCGGTTGCACCGTCGAGCGGAATGACCATGGCCATACTCGCATCCACCACAGAGGTTGCGGCCACTCCATCAATTTCCGCTCCAGCAGTGAGTGAACAGTCGACACAGCCGCACCTAGAGCGGAGGCAGAAAATAACAGTAGGTCGTAGAAGAAATGGAGAGCGCAACCTGCTCTGTAGCCAGAAAAAAGCGTCAGAGCAAGAGAAAACAAAGGGTGGGGTTGTCAATGACGCCAATGTCAAGAGCGGCTCCAAAGCACACAAGAAAGCCAGAGGACTGGTCGAGCAATCGGTTACCCAGTCTTCAGAAACCGGAAACCCCGATAACTTAGCCCTCTTCATGGCTGCAGTTAGGGTCAGTAAGCAGGTTAAATCATTCTCGGCACCTTTTGCATTTGATGCCAGCCACTTTTCCCCAGAGATTGCAACTCCCAAGCTTTGGCCTGAGCTGAAGTCAATAGCTCTGACTTCTTGTGATCTAAATTAGGAAGAGGGCGCTGCAGTAGCAAACGCATTTCTGAGCGCTGCAGGAAGTATGGCTAAGCAGATGCCTAGATTTCAGATCATGCAATCATGGCATGGCCAGCAGCGGAAATCGTTTTTGTCGAGGTATGAAGTTTGTAGAGGCCAAGCTAGACTGAATACTAGAACTGGCTGGGCTTTCAGCTTAACCAAAGGCACTCAAGACGCACGGAATGACATGGCAGAACTTGTAACAGGATAAAAGCGTGAAATGGGGACACCAGCTTGCAAAAGAATCCGGTGGTCACACCTCTTTGCAATCAGGGATCAACCACACGGGGCTGCATGTCACCAGTTAGAATTGAGACGAACACATCAAGTATTGCATTTGAATCGTGTTTATCCTCGTACAGCCCGAAGATTTCACGACTCTGTTACCTAGGTATCAAGAAAATGTAGTGTTGCTCGCTGGTTTCGATGCCATCAGTCTTGATATCCAAAATCCAACAAACTTGTAACTCTGAAACAATCAAACGTCCTTAGCTATTTTTTGCTTCAGAATGAGCATCCGGAAACGGCACCTCTACTCGGAATATCTCGCCCTCGCCCTAATGCGCCGCGGCTATGTTTCGAAAGAGCCCGAGATGTTGCTCGGGTGATAGACAGCACACGAGATATGTTGAGAAATTATTCCCTTCTCATCTCTAAGCTAGCTCGGCCCCATAATAGTGGCATGTGCGTCATCCGGGCATCTCTGGGGAAAAGCAAACGAGTAGCATACCTCTACGACTCGCTTCTCACGAGTGACAGCCGAAGTAGAGAGGTGTAGAGCAAGAGATGCTCCGGGCCACAGTCAGGATCCTGGTTAAGTCTACGGAGAGCATGCCAGGCCTTTCGAACAAACGGACGGAAGGGCAAGGGACTTTCAGGGAAAAATGTCACTTCTCGGGGGTTGTGGTAGATTTGTGTCCTCACCTCATGGAGTGAGAGAGTATGGAATTGGTATTTGTGCTATGAATTCAGACCTAATGGTCCTGACAGGTAATATGTACGGGGTTATGTGCAGTGGAAAAGAAAAGGCATGTTCAAGAAAGCTTAGACAAGTACAAATCAAACAATAGGGTAAACCAGAACCTCCCAATGCGTCTTATAGTAACGAAACATCACGACTCTGCTCTCAATTCAATTCAAGGAAGTAGCTCGAGAGCGTCGAAGCTGACACCGGGGCTGAGGAACTTGGCACCGGAGCTGCCGCTGATGATGTTGATGGTGAGGACCTGCCACTCCCCTGTGCTCTGGATCCAGGCGGACTGCGGCACAGCATAGGTCAGCTTGACGTTGTTACCGCGGTAGGTGCCGACGGTAAGCGAGCGGGTGCTGGCCTGGGTGGTGGCGGCGGGCAGGGCCGAGGCCCACGAGTTGACGGTGATGGCGGGACGCCCACCAATATAGGCCTCGGTGGGGCCGATGCGGATGGTGTGGCCCGACTTGAGCTGGTCGGCGTTGAGCTTGAAGTAGATGATGTAGCCGCTGTTGACCTCCTAGAAGTGCGTTAGCATCAATCACAGTCTATTCAAGAACTTTCGACAAGGAGTTTATTATAAGGACGTTTCTTACTTTCCACATGTAGCCAGGGAAGCGGTTGGCGCCATGGGTGCCAACGATAAATTGCCGGCGTTCCAGGTCGAGATGCGGGTATCGGAGGGGTGCATGTAAGTGAGCTTCATAGGGGCGTCCTCGAAGTTCAGGAAGCCCTTGGGGGTTCCATCTACAGCAAAGTCAGCACAAGCTCAACAAGAAGGCCAGAAGAAAACAGGGGGTCGGCGTACCCCACTCGCCGATGCGCCAGATGGTGGCATCATCCTGCGGGTCAACGCAAGTGATGGTGTTGACAGCGGTGCCGGCGCCGGCCTTGATGGTGACGGATGAGGTAGCGACCTCGAGCTCATCTTTGTAAACGGTCAGGGTGTAGGTGCCGGGGATGACTTTGGTGATGGACCATGCGCCGCCGGAGCCGGCGGTTCCCCAGTACTGCGCAACCGAGTTGGAAAGACCGACGACGTAGGTCTTGCCGGACTTCATGTTGGCAAGACCGACACCGGAAACGTAGTCACGGCCAGAGGCGGGGACCCAACCGTCAAGCTAGACACGATGTCAGTGAACAGGGCCTTCAGAGTATGAGAGCAGAGCACAAGGGGCTACGCACACCCTTGTCATCGAACCAGGACCAGTCAGCCTTGCGAGCGAAAAGGTTGCTATTGGGGTCCTCGCCAGAGGTGAACGCCAAAACGGAAGGGCCCTGAAGGCCGGTGCGCATGGGGTCGGTGTGGCCCATGTTGTAGTAGTAGATGTCGTACAAGTCCTCGCTGGTCGGGTCGGCGCGACGTACCAGGGACCTGAAGAAGGGACCGCCAGAAGCCTTGTGTTGTGCGTCAGTGTAAAGGGCGGTCGTGGGTGCCGAGCGGAAAGACTTATCTCGTGGTTGCTTCGGATCATGAACAGACCAACGCCGCTCTTCTTGCGACCAACGTAGTCGTCTGGGAACAATCAGCACGTCTCGGCAAGGGTGCAAAGTTGAGGAATATTACAGTCGATGGTTCTGCTAGCTGTTAGTCGCTTTTCGAGACGATACTACTTGGGAGAGATCATACCGGCCGTAGTTAGAGCCCTGGTAGTGCTTGCTCATGGTCAAGCCAGCGCTGTTGACGTTGATATCCTGGGCTTCGATGATGCTGCTGCCGCCATCGTATAAGTCCTTTTTGGTACGTTAGCTGCCAGCCACTCTGCACTACCGCAGTTTGACTACATACACTTTCCGTCGAGTCGTGGGTGAACAGTCCACCTTTAATGCGGACAATGTAGCGCATGGCCGATATGGAGTCGTCTGCCTTGTTAGTAAAAAGGTAGACGTTGTTGCCATAGCGGACAAAGATCCAGTGCTTGAGTGTCTATAAACCGTGTCAGGAGGCGGTACTTCGGAGTATAGTTGAGGTAATGAGGGGAAACGTACGCCGTGGACGACCGATACTTTGATGAGGTTGGTGTAGCTCGCGATGCTAACCGTGCTGGTACCGAGACCTGCGTCTCCAATTAGCCACGCGGCATCTCAGTCTGAATAGAATTTGACATACCCGACTCGACATGACTGTTCTTGCCGCCCCAGCCGTTGTACTCGACGCCCTTGAACTTAAGCGACGAGATATCACCGCAGCACTTTGTCACCTTGACGACAAGGTCGTAACCACTGTCTATCACGGACTCCGAGCCGTTGTCGGTCCAGCCGAAGGCCGCAAAGACGGCCGACGGCAGGAATACGAGCGACCATAGAAGCGAAAGCAACTTCATAGTTGCTGTTGTTGGTGTGTTTGGTTCCCAAGGGGGTAAGAAGACCCGCAGCAACAGTGCGGTCTTTGCTTCAAAGGAGTGGCAGAGGGACGACGACGTGTATAGACCTTCTCGAGGGGCAGAGATCTGGGAACTGTTCCATTATATTGGCGTCAGAGAGTATAACCCTGCACCGGGTACCCTCTTTCTCGTCCGCCTTGCTCCCGCCGAAGCCAAAGTGAGCACTGGAACAAAAAGAAAGGCTTGCCATTCTGGCCGATAACGTGCTCGGGATTCTTATGAATTCCCCCTTAAGCTTGGTCACTTATGGAACGTCTCTGGGGGAATAGATTGAGGGTTGCGGTGGAAGCGGGATCTGTGCGTGCTCAAGCTGCCTTCGTCCTCACGTTTCGTCCGTGATCCTGGTTCCACCCGTCAAATATCCAGACACTGGACCCCGGCCGGACCGAAATCCTCCGACCAAGTGGGAAGGGTGGGCGGGAAGTTCAAGGATGGTACTTCCTTTGTCCGTGTCTCCCTCCGTCCTCTTAATAAGAGCCGAGTCGTGTGGGTAGATGAAAAACCCATAGGTTGGTGGAATTGTGTGCGAGCCCGCCTAACCCACGTGGTCTGAGGAAGAATCCGTTCTGTGGTGTTACAGCCTACCATGTTTGACTCGCTCGAGGTAGCATTCATCATATTGCTTAAAGGCATTGTCTTTGGGGGATCATTTCGCAATCTACGTTGCGTTGCCCTTACATACTGCTGCGATGTCTTGTTGCATTCACATGCTGATGGAAAGGCTTGACGGAAGCTGTCGGCTTGCGTACCCTCGTTAACAAGAGGCCGACAGCACACGTACTATGCCGTTTCCAATAGTATGTTCGTGATGTCCACGCGTGCACGCAGCAACCAGGATCAAACCCGCCGAGTGCCGGCACCACTGTCCACTTCCCCACTGAGGAAACGTCTATGCCGCTCCACTACCACTTTTGCAGGTCCCAGATGAACGAGGCCACGTTTTGAGTTATCGAGACCACTCACGACTGCGGCAACGAATTTTCATGGCATACTAGTTGTTCTGTTATCTTCGACTTCGTAGGCATACCAAGGCGTGCAACCCCCCTTCAGGTAAAGTCGGTGTTTCAGGCGCAAAACCCCAGTCTACGGAGGCCCCTTAGGAGGTCTGCCCTGCAGCTGTCGAGTCGAAGTACCTCGTCTTGCTCGCAAAAAGTATCTATAGGCATTCGCTCACTCTCATAGTAGATATCGTGTCGCACCTTGGCTTCGATCAACATGGGCCTATCGATTAGACGGTAGTTGGAGTCTGAACTGAAGTAAGATGAAGGTTGTTCCACGCCTGGACAAGATATGACTCTAGTTCCCAATCGAGAGCAGTATGTGGATATCTCGTTCCGAATTGGGCGTGCCGCGAGATGAGTATTGGAGAAGATGCTGAAGCCAAGGGCGGACGATGGCTTGAGCGCGTGCCCGCCCCTCCCGCCCCCGATCATCCCGGGTGTCCGCCGACAATCTTCCGGAATACGGCAGTGGGCCTCAGCAACCGTCCGTGCGTGACGGACTTCTCCAGGCTACTTAAGAGGCGTCTTTCCCTCATAACGGTGACGGGGTTTCGAGAGAAAACAAGGGGAAATAA
>JAIMZG010001484.1:0-14844 GCA_020466075.1 Colletotrichum coccodes
CTGAGAACTTGATAAGCATGGGATTGAGCGTATGTCATCGGTCTCGGATGTGGCATGTGACATATAATTCAATATCAAACCATCTTTTATTGATTTTTACTATTGTTCATCGAGACTAAATTCGTGCAACCTGGTTGAAGCTGCTGTAAAGTGACCTGGATAAACTTTTCGTGGTATTTCAGTAGCTTCAGGAGAAAAAGAAAATATTCACATACAACACCGGGTATTCGCTGGTCGTCACCGACCCAACTACTAATCCAGCCCTCACTGGCTTATCTATGGGAGAGCGGACGGGATCCCGAGTTTTCCAGTGGGTATGGTCGTATGTGCTAGATAGCGGAAGCAGAGTTGATTATGAAACCGATGTCGCCGATGACATGAGTGGATTGTTGAGATCATGATGGGCGAAGGGATAGTGCAGTGATAGAAGTTGGCTCCTCATACCAATCCTGACTGTTCATCTCGTCGATTGCCGGCAACGGGGGTGGCTCAGGAGGCGACGTTTCCTGCCTAGCGAGTCTTATGGACGCTGCGGCTGCGCCGATGAAGTTGCCGTTCTTGTCCCAAGCGACGAAGGTGCCTTTTCTAAAGGCCTCCCGCAGCAGCCTGCGGCGGCTCTTCCCGTGGGGTGACGAGTCTGAACGTTTTCTCTTCCGCGATGGTTCCCCTTATCTTGCTGGATCCAGATGTGAATGCGGCGAGATGGTATCATCTTCAGGCGCATTTGTCCTCTCGGAGTCTCCCTCATCGGCTGCGTTCTCTTCTTCTGTTCGAGGCCTGCTCTCGACGTCAAGCCCGTCCTTCCACCAATCGCCGCGATGCGCTCTTTCCAAATACTCATCCGAAATCTCGTACCCGGTCACCGAGGCTGGCTGATCCCTTGGTACCAAGTGTCTGAAGTTGTAATAGCGGACATCCTTTGCCAGTCCGTCTGCTTTCTCGTTCCCCTCGATGCCAACATGGCCGGGACACCAACGCACGAGGACCCTGATCCCCTTGGCATCGAGTTTGACAGACGCATTCATAGCGCGCTTAACAAGGGGGTCGGAAGCATTCTCCGCAGCCGCGATGAGTTTGCGAATGCCGTCCTGACAGTCCGTGAAGATTATCACTTCTCTCAGTTCCGGCATGAGGTGTGACAGCAGCACGGCCGTCTCGAGTCCCGCAACGACAGCAAAGAGCTCCGCTTCTTGAAAGTCCCGACACGCCAGGATCTGGAAGGCTCGCGAGTGCCACGGGTCCACCCCCGTCAGGCCCGGCCACGGCTTCCACAAGACGGCAGCACCGGCTGGTTGTGATGGCTTCGACGGGCCCTTGCATTGCCTGTTCATGGAAAACGAAGCGTCGGTAAAGAGGTTAAGGATGAGCGGGTTCGGGGGGCAGTCGATGCGATTGTGGGAAGGATGCGTGCTTCAATGTTAGGCAAGATGAGGAGATCGCCCTGGAATTTCGGTCTCAAAGGCATGACATCTTGGGCGGCGGGGGAGCCGCTGGCGCCAGACTCAGGCATGGCACTGAAGTGGCTCTTGTCTTTTGAGTTGGCTGCGAACGTGCTCGACTCCACTGTGAATGGCTTCGCGGCCATGACCTTAATTCTATCAATGCAGTAGACGAAGTCAGTCTCTAGCAGTGCGTCCAGCTGCAAAATCTACATGAGTTATGTTGTGACCATCTTACTTGCCAGGTTTATTGATATCGTTAGGGACCATCCCCCGAAGTTGTCACTTAGCAATTTACGCAGCCGTAACAAATTGTTGTTTTTACGATCTAAAGGCAGGCAAAGTTTCACGGGTGGATTAGAAAAAGTAGCAGTGTGAAAAATATAGGCTTCCGTCGTGGAATCCGATGCAGTTGTAGAATTACGAGCCCTTGCTCAACTTTCTTCGATGCTTCCCCGATGTATCGAACCTGCTCATTTTAGAGTTAGAAAGAGCCGTGGAATCATTCAGTCACTGTATCATGAGGAACGGGAGGGCCACACTACAGCCGAAGACTTTGGTGTGGTTGAGGTCGAAAGTTGCAAGGAGTCCAACTCGGCAACTATAATGCAGCCACATAACCGCTAACGAGGTTGGGCCAGGCACATAATGGTTGTGGATGCTCAAGAGAGCATCTTCGAATCGCATTCATGGGCTGAAGATAAACTGAAGGGTACGTAAAGAAGCATGGCGGCTGCTCATGCTGGGTAGAAAATCCATAATAGTCGTCAGTTAGCAGTTGCTGTCTCGCGACGATGAGGTTTGGTGATTGACGACTTCCTCAAGAAATACGAGCCAACGATGACGCCATTGGCCAGGGCGCCCCCAGCTCCTCCCTGAAGGATGCAGGGTCAATGGGGAAGGCACTAAGCCGTTCTCAACTTTGACCCATTAATTCGCGTTCCTGTTTGGGAATGCGAGAGATCAATCTCGACCTAAACATCTTTACTCGTCTTGAACGGTCACCCGTTTTGAAGTTGACTAGACTGATATGTTGAGCTCATATTAATGTCGTGACACATGATTGAGATGTAACCAATCCATGACGCTCACTGGCACCCCGAAAACCAGCAATACTTCTGTGTCCAGGCATCTGGTCGACATACCCTGACAGGAGGGATCATATCACACAACGAGCATCTAGATTCCGAGGTCTTGTCTGCATCATGGCGGAACATCACTCTTCCAACTCGTCAGATATTGTTCTGCCCCTGAGATTCGTAGAGTCCACCCATCCGGAGCCGAAGAAGAAGACGACCCATAAGAAGAGCAGAGGTGGCTGCATATCGTGCAAGAAGAGGAAGGTGAAGGTGAGATGCGCCCTCTTTGCCGATGGAACTTGAGACTCACTCGGATAAGTGCGACGAATTACGCCCCTGTACGAACTGCCTAAGACGAAGCGAGACATGTGTTCCGTCGCAAAAGTCACCAAACCCGGAAGCTGAGGACTCACTCCCAGCTCAGAGACCGCTTGACACCTTGGGGCCTGTCAGCCTCTTGCATATGGAGCTCTTTTATCACTTCCAGCACGCGACCATTCCCACACTCTGCTTCGCCGAGATATGGCCTTCCGTCATCTCACTCTCGTTCAAGGAAGAGTACTTGATGACAGCCATGCTAGCTATCTCCGCACGACATCTCAGTGTCCTACGGCCGCGAGAAACCGTCTATGCAGAGGCGGCGATGTCACTTCTTTCCCGCAGCTGTTGCCTGTTCAGCGCCGTGCTCAACTGCGGCGACAAGTATGACCCACTATTCTTCACGGCACAGCTCATCCAGTACGTCACGTGGTGTAATCTGGAGTTTTTGGAGCTCCCAGGGTTTCCGGACAATCTTACGCTAGACCTCTCCCGCGACCAGCTTTTCCTGCTGAGCTCTGGCGTGCGGGTATTTCTTTCGAGCACAAGAGCAGAGAGTGCCGAGAGTATCTTTACCAGAACATGGCAAAACTCCCAGTGCGATGCGCTCGGTCTGATTGTGGCAGAGCAGGGAATGGACCGTGGCAGCATCGTCGATGCCTTTATGAAGCTTTACGATGATCTGACGCCCGACAGTGATCCAGATAGCTATTCTGATCTGGGGGCTTCCACGGATCAGAACGACATGGCGCGCGCTCCTTTGAGGGCATCATCGATTTGCTGTCGGTCATACTGGCGCTCTGGAAGCACCGCGGGACAAACACTCGGCCACCCGAAAAATCGGACCTCGAGCGCTACATTCTCGCCTTCCCGCTCTTCTGCTTCGGGCAGGTCCTGGACATGATTGTTGCAAACGATTCGCGGGCATTGATTATGCTGTATCACTTTTACAACACTTCGCAGTTGCTCCTCGGGGAAAAGGTGATTTGGTGGGCGTCTGATAGGCTGAAGACCATGCCGAATTTGATCAAGCAAGAGCTGGCAAGACGGCAACTGAATACTATGGTCGCAGGGTTTGACTAGTAAATAAGGCTTTATAGAAGCGTCCTGATAATTGCAATCCATCTCGAGCCAGCATGCCACAGTTGATGTGGGCGAATAGATCTCTAGGTGAGGGCGATGGGCGGCGTTTTAACTAACGTCCTCACAAATCTTTGCCACAACCCATTAGCAACAGAGACCAGGACCTCCCACTCCATGTAAGAACGCCTTTCTGCATTCATTGTTTATCGTTGTGGATTCCGTAGAAACTAGGTCTATAATACTACAAGGAAGTAGCGAACGATACATCCAACAAAGCAGGTACGAGGGTGGCTGGCGTGTAGCTCACTCATTGCGCTAGACTCTTGCACGCCCCTTGGTTACAGCGGCAACAACACCCTACAGCATCGCAGTCCTCGATCACAATGGAGGAAACCATTGCTGCCAACCTGCTGTCCACTCGTCTGGCGCGACAACACGGAAGGGTTCTTGTACTCAGCAGCGAGCACCCTACCAGTCCATCCAAGCTCTTCACCCAAAGATAGGCCGAGTTCGACAAAGTGGCCACGGAATGAAAAATAAAATAAAAAATGAAATAAAAACAAGCTTTCTGCATCCCAACCGAGCCACTATCGAGAACCACATACCAACCATTACAGCGACAGGCCCCTCTGTCTTGCTTGACACGCCTTGCTCGTATCCGATAAAACTTCAACACCAAGAACGCAACTCCTCCTTCGTCCTCTCCATGCCTCGGGTTACTATTTTTGCAGTCGTCCCAATCCGTGCTGGAGGCTTTGAAAGCTCCCAAAGGGGGAGCTGAAAAGCAAGGGAGCTCTCTCAATACGGTTAGCGCGGGGGCCGGGCTCGACCTTGCGACCTGCTGGTCTAATACTTCCTCCTGAAACTTCGATATCTTTGGTCGATCCACTTTCGCGGCTCCAGACCGGATGCCTAGTTTGGCCTCTTTGGATTTTGTTGGCTACGTTGGTTAGCGGGTGGCTAAATCATTCGTACGTCTCGGTAGGGACAGTGAGGCATGAAGACAGCGATCTACTATGATGCTGAAAAGTTGTTTGTTCTTCGGGTATCAGAATGGATTAACAAAAGCCTCCCTACGCATTCCTTCCCAATAAACTTTTACGGTCTGTACCGTGCCCACAATGCCCTTGTAATGACCCCTGGTGCTCCAAACCCCAACTCAAAGGGCGCCCTCACCCGCTGGTCCCTGTTTGAAGGCCTCGCAGGTAGGTACGGCGGTGGCGGCGACGGGGTCGGGGTCCAGGCGGACGACACCGTGGGGGACGCCGGCGTGCCCCTTGAAGGAAGTCGCTCAACTCGCTAGTGTCCATTCCAGTCATTGTGGCGTCCTGGCGCGCGTGGGTGGGCGGCGTCGAAACGTCTCGGGACGAGATTGTGCTGGCCGGTGACAGTGGGCTGATCATCGCGTACTGGTGCGCGGATGTCTCGTCTCTCTGCGCGGTGCTGGAGGAAGCCAAGGCGGCCAATTCAAGGTCCTCCTCTGATCCGTTCACAGCGCCCGGCACGATGCCTACCAGTCCATCTGTCTCGTCCAGCATCATGAGCCCCCCCTGGTTGACGCGGCCCAGCAGGGGCACTTCCACAGAGTTTCTCAGGCGTGCCCCGAGCCTCATCATGGCGAAAGCGTCCAACGTGTCGGTCCAAGTAGGCAGACTGTAGATATAGCAGACGAGCAGAATGAGGGCGATGGCCTGCATGCTGATTAAAAGGCTGATGACAATGGTCGCCCCGGTACTGTAGCGAGGCGCGACAAAGTTGGTGCCCGTCAAATTGTAGATGGTCCTCGCCGCGTCGTTTGAAGCGGCGTCTTGGAGTACAGCCATATTGGACAGGTACATGCCGACACCGAGGGTGCTTTGTGCCACCTCCTGGTATTGAAGACCTTGCACAACCCTGAATAACGTCTTTGGGAGCTTCCTCAACGCGCAACCCTGGTAAACGGAGGAAAACCATGAATCGTACTCGTCGTTTTTGGAATTGTAGGGCAGCTGCCAGGCGCTGAAGGGAGCCTCCAAGGCACAGGCCTTACGCGTGACATCCTGGAAAGTGCTGTCGGAAGTGTCATTGTCTGGTAATTGCCTGTCTGGGAAGCTTTGGTTCAAAAAGTCAAGGACGACTTGAGGATAAGAGCCATTGCCGAAAAGTGCCTCCGCCGTAGATCGTAGCGGGCCTTTCATTGACGTCCAGCCTGCAAATCGGTCGCGGTTCCAGTCGTCTTGGGAGCTGCCCAAAGTTAGCTTGCGCCCCTCTGACGGTTATCTTTCGACTCACTCTTTGGTGATGAGGTTGCCCAGCCAGTCGTAGTCATGAAATTGTGCCATGCCTTCGTCTGCGGGCCACTCATCAATGATCTCGGAGGGACGGTACTCCGTGTGGAGGTTGCCGATTTCGAAGAAGGCACGCGTTGTTTTGGCGATGCACTTTATAGTGACGTTCTCGACCGGATCCTTTAGAAAGTCCTTAGGGTTGGCTGCCTCCGTAGTGATCTGCGCGTCGACAAAAAGAACTTCCTCGATATCCTGACGACGCCTCGGGGGGACGCCATTGGCAGTATTTGTGTGGTTCCCCGGCATACATGCCCGCACAGTCACGCCGAATCCTTCAACAGATGTTGCGTAGCCGTCGCAGTTGGCAGGGAACTCCTCACGGCTTGCAACCTTGCAGTCTGCGGACGAGCTGAGTCGGATGGAATGCTGTCTAAGCGGTCCCGTCGTAGCCCCAGCGGGCACCGCCGATACCCAGAATGAGTCGTTGTACCTTTGATTCTCTCCAGTCGTGAAGCTTCGGTGCGTATCGCTGTCTCGCCACAGGTTCTCCTGAATGTCAGCCGAGGTGATATTGACTAGTTTGGTTCTGACAGCGCTGACGATATGCGGGGCGTCTGCTTCCCTGAGCAACACTGGCTCGGCGTCCTTGCTGATTTTCTGGGCATACTGTACCGCACTGTCGCATGTACGATCCCACTTGCTCAAGTGTCTCGGGCTATCACAGGAATACACTAGGCGACTGGACGCCGGCATCAACAGTGCTTGGAGGGGAGGTTGCACGGCAGCTGGCGATGTTAGCTCAGACCAGCGACAGGCAGAGTCAAACCTACTGAGCAGAAGCAGACCGGTGGCCAACAGTAAATACGACGATGACTCGCCGCTCGAGACGAAAGCCGTCCACTTTAGGTCCGAGATGGCAAGCAGTTGTCGAACAGTGAGTGACTGCTGTTTGGAACGTCGCTGCGAGAAGACAACTGCGCCATATGCCAGCAGCGCCGCAACGCATGGCAGAGCGGTAACGGCCGCCATTGTACCCAAAACCGACGCCATGCTCAACAATCGGCGGTATCTTTCGAGATCGTATTGCATGATAATCCCCCAAGGATCGGAGGTGGTTCGCTGGTTGATAACGCATATACAGAGCCACGGAACCACGAGCAACAAAAGGTAGGCGGTTAGAATGTAAATCGGCCGCCGAGCGTACCGCAGAGGTTGCCGTGACATGTCGATCGGCTTAGAAGCCGTATATCTTGGCGGTGGCCGTTCAATTGAAGTCGGGTTCCCGTCCATCGTGAGTGACCGGTCGTTTCTGGGAAACCACAAGGAGCGGAGGAATCATACCATGAACTGGTGAAGGAAGAGACAATGGTATTATGGCATTGCGGCGATTGCTCAATTGGCTGTTTGGCGCCTTTTTAGTTTGCCGCGAGGCGTTTGCACGGTCGCCAAGGGTTGGCTGACGGCAGCTGACCGCAGGGCGAAGACATGCAATCTCCGTGCGAGCCTGGAGGGAGGAACGTGTGAAGGAATGTAGTGATGGGACACACAGTATCGTTGAGATGAAGACCTTGCCACGAATGTTTTGCTTTGAGACCAGCCCGTGCGACGGAAGCAAGCCGAAGCGGGATTTGGTACGCCCTCTGTTGGCGCCAAACGAGGCAGTCTGCAACGAGGGAGGGTTTGCATGGATACAAATGTATTCTAGACACATTCCGAGTGTGGATGTCAGGGAAATGCCCTCACTCCCCATTGTTTGAAGGATAAGTATCCGACCCGTATGTTTCGTTGAGGGAGACGCGTGTAATGACTTGTTCGTTTTCCATGCGAACCCATGTTTCGACCGACATGGCTGGGTTATCGCCCTGTGTGAAGGAGAGCTTAATCATGCGAGCGCCGCGATTCCACGTGCCGTAGCCGCCATAGCCAGTATGTTTCGCGAAACAGAGGAATGGGGCCTCGGCGCCGAGTCCGGCGTCGTGGCCGGGCCAGGTCGAGCACCACGAGTCGCCGTGGTCGTGTCCGACATAGATGCTGTGGAGGCCCTCGGCCTCGAGCAGCGCCTCGATGAACGGCGAATCCTCTTCGCCCTGGCCCTGGACAGCCAGCGGGCTGTCAGCATTCAGTCCAGGGAACTTGGCGGGGTCCAGTTTGGACTGCTGGGCTTCTAGAAAGACGTGCGGTGGAATGTGGACAAAGGCGACGCTCGGAATGACGCGACCGTGCTTCTCCTTGAGTTCGTCGTAGGTCTCCGTAAACCAACCGGCGGTCTCGGGTGCGACCCAGTTTGGAATGTCGTCCATGTTATCGGAATCCGTTTGATAGCTAGTGCCGCCCCGGCTGTCGAAGAACCACAAAAGCAGTATGGGGTCTTTCGAATCTCCCTCAAATACAGGGACGTAGTAGTTTGTGATGCCCGGCAGTTTGTCACCCATGGACGTCGTGTAACAAAGGTCGTAGCCCTTTTCTGCATGGAAAAGCTGCTCGCGATCCAGATTATGTTTGGAATCGTGATTTCCGTAGACGGAGGCCCAGCGCTGGTTTGCTTGGACAAGCGGCTGCACAATCTGGTCAATATAGCTTGTCGAGTTCTCCTTGTGGGTGTCCTCGCCCGTGATGAGGTCGCCATTGAAGACGACCAGGTCGGGCTGCTCAGTGTTCATGACAGACCGCATGACTCGGGTGGAATTGCTGTCCTGGTCTATGCCCCAGCCGAATTCCTGCTCGCCAAAGTGCAGATCGGAAAAGACGGCGATGATGTAGTCGCGCTGGGAGGATACTTTGAGTCTTGGCTTGCTTATTGACGGCTCTGTCAAAGGCCACTTTCCAGGCGAGATCTTGGTAATCATGATGAACATGGCGGCAAAGGATATGGTGAAGACGAAAATGAGTTGGCATATCCTCTCCACCAGTCGTGGTAACGACTGCGGGGGACGCGGCTGGACCGGCTGCTCCAGCTTGGAAGTCGGCATCGTGGTGTTTGGAGAAGTCGCAAGACGCTGATTGTAATGTCGTAATTTGGAGAATGCGGCGGGTGTCGAGGAGTACTGCAAAGGATTGACAGTAACCCGAGGTTGAGGAATCGGGGAAACAAGGCCGCGCGACGATCGGGGGCCGGCCAAGAAGAGACAGCAAGTTGGATTGAGGGCGATGCGCGCAGGTATAAAAAGCATGGGATTCCGAAAAACGATGTCCAGCACAAGGCACTGGATTGCTGAAGCTGGCCGGGAGCTTGCAGCTGGGATTCCAAGGGCCAAACAATCCCAAACAGAGCCAAAACGGGCCCACTGTGGCAGATACCGTTTTTGGGGGAGAGTTCCACTAAAACGGGGGGTCCAAGCCAACCAGAAAAGACTAGACGAAGACGGCGAGGGCACTGCAGACTTCAGCAGGGTAAAAACCAACGCTAGACTTCTCCATGCCAAGGGATTCTCGTCTGTTCTTTCCAACCGCCTTGCCTCATCCAGAGAGCTGTCAACTGTCGACCCCAAGAAATTAAAACGTCAAGCAGTTGAAGACCTCCGAAATACTGTTTATGACTAGAAGGAACCGACATTGGGTCTTGTCGGAACTTTGCGGGTTGCGAGAACGGTCGCGGGTGTTTTCTCCCGATTTGATGAAACTCTGCTTTCCAACACCACCAACTCGCAGGAAATTGGGTGCGTCAGTGTTGAATTAGTCTTTGATAAAGAAGGTTTCTGGCATGAATTGTCCGACAAGACAATGTCCATCAATCTGCGCAGTCAATGACGAGGCATCATGTCTACATCGACTGTACGAGTCTTCAATGATCCCGATGCGCCTTCGCCTCGTTATGCCCGCTGATGAGTTGCATGACCCCCGGCACGAGACATACAAGGAGGTGGAATGCTCCTCTGGGATTGCTCCTTTAGTTAGGAAAGGGAGTTGCGGTGCAGTTTTTCTCCATACTCCTGCCCCGCCCTGCAACGAAGCTCCTGGCTGACGATAAAGCTTCAATTGGCCAAAGTATCGTTTCGGTTCTCTGTTAGCATGCCACCTGTACCCATGGATATATACTAACAGAGGTTACCTCTTATCGGTCGGACTACTCTTGCTGCCTCCTGCCCAGTCAACCCAAGCCTTCCACGGCTCCAGCAACAACTCAATTGACCTTCCCGTTTGGTTCATAGTGCCCGCCCGCCCGTGTGCGAATGACGAGATTCACCGTCGTCAGCTCAGCCAGCTACCCTGGGCTGTTCCCGCTCCGGGGACCTTTTGTTGATCCCGCTGCGGGGTGCTCGTCGACAGCTTCTGACATTTGAATTCATAAGGAATGAGATACTCCCTTGCCCGTGTCGTAACTTCCGTGATTCTACCCCAGGACCACCGCATCCGGAGCATCGTCGCATGATGCCCCTCCCCCAAGACACCCCTCCGAAAGGAACTGATTTTTATCACGACTCCTCCCAAGTCCCGCCTCCGTACGAAGCCGCCGCATACCCCCGCGTCCGGCCCCGTCGCGCTCTCGCCCGGAGCTTCACCTCACTACGTGTGATTGTCTGCATCCTCCTCGGCGGCCTCCTCGTCTGGCACACCTTTCTCCTCGAGCGAGAGACAACACTCCGCGAGGTTGCTCAGCATGCGTCCTCGTCCACCCATTTGACTCGTTTCGAGGAGGCCGTCAGGCACTGCGCTGCCCTCAAGACCTTTCCTGAGAGTCCCAAGCCAGAGACCCGCAAGTCTAACCCGCGATGGAACTCGGCCCATGGACAGGACAAACCGGTTGTGCTGCGCAACATGACCTTCTTTGACGGAGAATCCATCGCCTCCGAGCCCATGGACATCAAGTTTGAAAAAGGCCTAATCGCCGAGCTTGCGACGACGGCCTCCAAGTCCATCAGCTCCGAGGGATCCACCGAACACGACTTGCACGGTCGGTTTGTTACACCCGGTCTGGTTGATATGCACTCGCACCACTCCTCCAGCCTGTGGCCAGCACTTCCTATCACAGGAGACGAGAACGAGGTAAACAGGGCGTACGGCCCGCTTACTCCGTTTATGCGCATCCTCGACTCGATGAAGGCATACGACGGTGCCACGCGCATCATCATGTCTGGCGGCATCACCACCTCGCTCATCCTGCCGGGCTCTGCCAACATCATGGGCGGTGAGGGGACCGTCATCAAGAACGTCCTCAAATCTGGCGAGCTAGGCGAGTACATCGTCGAGGAGCTGCTTCTCGAGCGCAACATCCCCGTCGAGGAGCGCCACCGTTATATGAAGCTGGCCTGCGGCGAAAACCCCAAGCGGGTTTATGACCACACACGCATGGCCAATGCATATATCCTACGCGACCAGTTTGCCAAGGCCAAGGAGCACATGCAGAAGCAGGACGAATATTGCGAGGGCGTCGCCAGCATGTCGACGTGGTCCGACGAGCTGAAGCAACGCTTTGTCAAGGCGAATGGCGACTTTCCCAGCGACTTGAAGCTCGAGTCAACGGTTGGCATGCTGCGCGGCCGTGTCGCCATGCAGAACCACTGCTACCTTCCGGAGGACTTTGAGACCATGTTGCGGGTGACCGGAGAATATGGCGTCCGAGTCCGGGCGTTCCATCACGCCCTCGAGGCCTGGCAGGTCCCCAAGATGCTCAAGGCGTATGGCGAGTAAGTAAGAGCTATGTCCATAATGAACTCTGCTAACAGCATAGGAATGTCACCGTCGCCACCTTTGCCGAATTCAGTCTGTACAAATTCGAGGCGTATGCCCCTAACTTGTCTGCGGGCAAGATCCTGAACGAACATGGCATCCCCGTTGCCTACAAGAGTGACCATACTGCGCCTGAGACTAATGCAAAGTACATCATGTTCCAGGCCGGTGTTGGTCACGCATTTCACCTGCCGGAAGACAAGGCCCTGCAGTCGGTTACGTCCATCCCCGCGAATGCAATCGACCTGGGATATCGTGTCGGTTACGCGCGTCCGGGCTACGACGCAGACTTGGTTGTATGGGATGCCCATCCCCTGTCTATCGGCGCGACCCCTCTGCAGGTGTACATCGACGGCAACCCTCAACTGAAGCACCACATTGTCCAGGAGAGCATGGGCACTACCTTCAATGAAGCCTCAGCCGAGGAGTCTCTTCCTATAACACCCAACATGCGAACGGAGCTTGAGCCGGAAAAGAGGACGGCCTTCTGCAGCAAAACCAAGAAGGCGAAGGCCAGCTTCATTATCGACGGCATCACAAGCACCTTCCTCGAGAACCACCCACAGATGCCGACTGTCTTCCGCGATGTCGATGGGGAGAACTTCACCCTCGTCATCAGCAACGGAGCGGTGGTCTGTCTCAACACGCCCGAGAACTGTTCGTCGGCGGTTGCTCGGGTTTCTACGGAAGCCGAAGTCACCACCCTCCATCTCTCCAACGGCCACGTCCTCCCCGGCCTGACGGCTTTGACTGCCTCTCTCGGCATGGTTGAAATTGCAACCGAGGATTCTACCGGAGACGGCAATGTGGACTCGAAGAAGGATGGCAACAACCCCGAGAACCTAGATTTTGCGAAATACGGCGTCCAGCTTGAGGGCAAAGCCTTCGCTCGTGCGCGCATCGGCGGCATCACTCGTGCCATAACGCCACCGCTGAGTGAGGAAGGTGGCTTCGTCAACGGCGTCAGTGTTGGTATTCTCACCCGCACCGACCGCACCCTCCTCGACGGCGGCGTTTTCCAGCCTGAGGTTGCGCTCCACGTCACTGTCGACGACAAGGCCAAGGTCAGCGTGAACACTATCAGCACCGCCGTGAGGAAGCTGCGCAAGATTCTTGTTGACGGCAAGGGTAAGCACAACGAGACGACATTTGGCGAGGTTGCTTCTGGCAAGCTGCCGCTCATAATCAACGCCAACAACCACGTAAGTCTTCTATGGGGCGTGATCGAGTGACGAAGCTGACGCAGGCCAGTGGGACATTCAGCAAATCATTAACATCAAAAAGGACTTTCCTGACGTAAGGATTGTCATACAGGGTGGTGCTGAAGCGCCATTGGTGAGAAATGAACTACAATGCTTCAAAACGAAGATCTAACCGTATAGGCAGGTCGCTCTGGAGCTAGCGGAGTCCCAAATTCCGGTCATACTCACGGAAACTCGCCCAGCACCCTCCTCCTTCCGGCACCGCGACGCTGTTGTCGGGCCCCCTCTGACCCCAAGCGTTGCCCGTATCTTGAGCGAAGCAGGCGTCTACTTTGCTGTAGCGATCGTTACCGACAGTGAGTCTCCGATACGCCAAGTCTCCTTACGCGTGAGTATCATTTGCTGACGAGCGTGGCAGTCATGCCCGCGGACTACCGCATCCATGACCTTTCCCTTGAGGCCGCCTGGGCCGCCAAATACGCCAACCTCGGTAGAAAGGAGGCGGTCCGTCTCGTCTCTTCTACGTCGAGGACATTCTTGGTCTTCCTAAGAGCAACGACATTGTGGTTTGGGAGGGCAGCCCACTCGAGTTTGGCGGCACCGTGGCACTCAGCTTTGAGACGAGCAAGGATGGCGAACTCGAGGTTGCCGCTTGCTGGCCACAAGAGCATGACAGGTGAGAGCAAATGAAGGTCTGACGAGGTGGAGGATCGGCTCTTTTGTCCTCTATACGATATCTGAAGTAAAGGAACAGACGGTGCGACGATTTGTTCGGTTGTAAGATATTATGTACCAGCAGCCACCCACCATCTTCATCTGTATAACTCTGGTTAACGCGTATGTCTGTTGTCGACTATTCTTGGGCTGGGGCTGAGCGTCGCACATATAAAAGCCTAGCTGCAAGAGCACCCAGGGCTTCAATCTTGTGGCATGGCTTGATTCTTCCAGATGAAGTCACCTGGGCTACGGGGAACGTTACACGCTGTTCAGCCAACCGGCGAGGCAAAAAATTCCAGACCCAATGTGTTATCAACCGCTCATAGGCTCTGCAACATAAACCACTGTGTAAAAGATTAGAACGCGACAGGTCGGCTTCGGAACCGATTCGTCCCATGACGAAGACAACATCGGGGGACACAAGACCCCAGACCCTCGTCAAAGCTTCAGCTTCGAGAACAGACGGAAAAGGCGTCCCGCGCCGGAAGTCACCTTGTGGAAACTATCAAAGCTAACGTGTCCATGGTCGTTCCCTCGGATGTGGCGCTAGGGAGATCTGGAGACTAAACGCAGCTATCCGTCAATACTATTTGCGCGGACCTCGACTTACCAGCCCTTGCCCCAACATGAGCCCTTATCTTTGGTAACTGGGCACGCGGCACGGGGTCTTGCCGCGCACGATCGATCAGGGACGAGAGAGGGAGTATTCCGTCGCTGCCCAGGTAAACAGTAAGCTAGACACGTGCTGGTGAAGGTTAGTGAGGCCGCTTATGCGGAGACGGGACAGTCTTGAGTCGCGAGCTGGAAGGTCAAGAAACTAAGAAAACCTCGGCCTCTGGCGACTGGATGATGGAAATGCCTCATAGGGGACACGAGCACAGTGGCGGCGCGACGGTCGATCAGTAAACTTGCGGTTGCAATGGCTCACGCTACGCTCAGCCATCGTTTCGAAGAGCAAACCACGTTGGTATAATTTGCCGTGCTTGCTGGGAGCTTGAAGAGACAAATGCTGAACATTGGATGGCACGTCTTGGTTAAGATAAGCTTGCAATTGTGCGCCGTCGATCCGTTC
>JAIMZG010001486.1:0-26685 GCA_020466075.1 Colletotrichum coccodes
CGGCCATGCTCGCGACGCGCTTGCCTCCCATTGTTCCGTTCTTCCTGCTCTTCTTCCGCTTGGGGACCCGCGCCCCTGGTCCTCTTCGTCGCCGTTGCCCATCTCCATCCTCTCCATCCCCGCGGGGGGTTGCCCGCCGCCGCCGCCGCCGCCGCCGCCGGTATACTGGTGCATCTCCCTGAGCGCCTTGCAGACACCGAGAAACAGTAGCATGAGCCTGCGCTCAGGGAAGGCGGTGTGGTTGACGAGGTTCGCGTTGATGAGGTCCTGGAGGTTTCCGCGGCGGTAGTACGGCAGCAGGACGTAGACCGTCTTGGACCCGGGCTCGCCGCCGCGCTCGGTGGCGATGGCGTGGTCGATGCTGTGGATGATGCCCGGGGACCGGCCGAAGAGGCGGTAGGCGTCGACCTCCTTCATGGCCTGGGCGACGGACTCGGCGCCAAAGGGGCAGCGTATCTTTTTGAGGGCGAACTCTTCCGAGGTCTGGGTGTCTTGGACGAGGTAGACGTAGGAGAAGCCGCCCTGGAGATGGCGCCGTTAGTTTACGTTCTCATCATTTGTTTGTTTGCGACAACGTCACGACTCAAGAGCAGGCCGAGGAGGGGAACGCGGGCGGGCTTACCTCGCCCAAGAGCCGGAGGATCTTGAAGCTGCGGCTGTTGATCTTGAGGGTCGGCGAGCCGGGGAAGCAATTCAGGCAGTTCCCGAAGGAGTAGAGCACGTCGAGGAATATTTGCGCCATGACGGGGCTATCTGTGGATGCGATGAAGCCGTTCGATACGTGTGCGTGGTGCTGTAGACTCGGGGTCTATCGTCCGTCGAGGAGGATGGTCGAGGAAAGTGGCTTCCTGCGCTGCCGAAACACTGACAATCGACGAGGAGCTATCGGAGACGGACTCGTACGGCTGTCGACAGAGTTGCGAGTATCGCGGAGAAGAACGGGGCAAGAGTTAAGTCTCGTTGTTGCGAGTCGAATTTGCAGTCGGTCGTCGTCGCGCACGCCGTCGAGAACTCAATCAGGACAGCTAGCTGTCGCTCGCCGCCCCGGTAACCAAGTGGGCAGAGCTGACGCAGGTCCGTACCGCAGCGAGGTGGGTGTGCAAGGATCCCGCTTCGGGGAACGCGGGATTGCCGTTTGGTTCGTTTCCCAAGGGCCGCCGGGAACGGTTGGGAAATGGCAAGACGATCAAAGGGATCAAGCCGTCCTGTTGATTGTATGAGAAGAATGAATCAATGCACAAGTTTCGAAGCAATGATGCTCAAGGGAAGGAAAACATCAGATCAATCGTTGTCCCTGCCTCGAGTCGGCTGCGTCCTGCTGAGCCAAGGATTTGCGTGCGCGCAGAGACCGTGAAACGCCACGGGGGTCTTTTGGAGTGGGGAACACCACGACAGCTCCAACTCTGGAGTCGGCATTAGACGCTGAGGCGCCCCGGCCGGCGGCGACGGGAAGACCCCTGTCGTCCGAAGGCAGCCCGTCCATAGCGTTGGGGGACCCGACGGTCCTAGGTTTATTCGGTAAACTCTTTCATCACATGTGAGGCTCTGCTCTGGTGTTACGCACAAGCGTTCATGTGTTTGTGTCGTCCGCGATGACTCGTAACCATGGTTTAAGGTCTACTATTAAAATCTTATAGGAGCCCCTTGGTATGAACACCCAAAAACCCGAAGGCCTTTGCATCACACCCCTTGTTGCTGAGTCCAACGCGCGAACCCGACCCCGAGAAACATGTTTCTCCCTCAAACTGTGGTATCATCGCTACAAATGCTATGACGAACGAAAAACTTCCATCGCTCTGGTCACCCGGGAATCCTACACAAAACTGGTCATCCTACAATTTGACCTTGAAGGTGACTCGACAGACGAGGCCGACATGATAATGCCTCACCATAGCCCTCACCTAGTCCCGGACCACTTGTGTTGTTGAGATTCAAAATCCATCATCCTAGAATGCGTCTTCGAATGGGCAATCGTAGCTTTCGTGCCCGTCTCTCTCGCAAACAGCACACCACTTTGTGTCATCCACCACGCCGGTTTCTTTGCCAGCCACAGGACCGGTCTCCATCGGGTTCGGGAGCATCTTGACGCTGGAAGGAGCAGCTGGTGTCTTGGGCTTAACTGGTGACAAGGGAGCCGGCTTATCCTCGGCGGGGATGGGCTTCAGTTCTTCCCTGACAGCATCCTTCGCCGTCTTGCTGGCGTCGTCGTTGGTCTTGGCATTGTCGGTGCCGAACATGTTGGTGCAAGTGAGGATGTCGTGACCGCCAGTCTCGCAGATCTCGCACCAAAGAGTACTATTGTCGGTGACTGACGAGTAGGCGTCACTCTCTGGCATTGTGTCCAATGTACGGACGCGCTTGTGCGTCGCCGTGGGGGACTGAGACTCGCTGTTCCGCATCAAGATGACAGTATCCCGTGAATCGCGAAGCGAGGAGCGCTGAGCGCCGCTGTTGGCCACGGAGCCAGTCTGCTGGGTCGCGGCGCCCCCCCTACGGAGCATCTCCAACTCCCGCTCTAGCTCCTCTTCGCGCTGGCTCTTGTCCTTGACGAGAGCGTGAAGCTCCGCCAATTCGTGCTCCAGCCTTTCCCGAGCTAGGGCGTTCTCACGCACCGAGGGGTCTTCCGGCTTCTCAACACCCCCGCCAGGAATAGAATCTCGGCTAAGGGAGTGGATGATAGCCTTCAACCCACGAATCTCGTCTTCCTTCTGCTCGAGCTCCTTGGAGCCAGAGGGGCGATCCCCATTTGTTGATCCTCTAGATCCGTTCATCGCAGCGGAAGCCTTCTCGCGTTCACGGCGCAACTCAGTCCGCGTGCGCTCGACTTCGCCTCGGAGAAATTCGACTTCCCCTCTGGCTTCGGCTTCTCCCCGTCGCGCGTCTTCGAGACCCTCTTCAAGTTCTTGAACCAACTCTTCGAGTTGTTTCAGCTGTCGAGCCACTGAATCCACATCGTCAGTCCGGGATTCGAGCTCCCGGATTTCCAGCATCAACTCATCGATTCGCTTTTCGTAAACTCGTTCGGTCTCAGCACTGGCCATTTCCAGTGTGTCGATGGTGCTTCGAAAGTCTGCCCGATGGGTATCGAATTCGGCTGTGAGCATCGCGATCTTCTCGTTCTTTTCCTTGACCACGCCCGAAGCTGCGCCGTATCCTTGTCGTCGATGCTGTTTCGCTTTGGAGCTCCCAGATCCGAACTTTCCATGAGACTCTGCAACTCGGTAAGACTGCTCTCCATTTCTGCCAGTGTGGATGCCTGGTCCCTCAACTGCCTTTCACGGTCTTCCAGAGTGGTCTTGAGGCGCTCGATTTCATCGTCGTTCTGGGCACGTGAAGCAGCCCTTGACCCAGCCCCGGCTCGTGAGGGAGCTCTGAACTTGGCGTTGTACGAAGAGACCGAGTTCGTGCTTCCATTGGTCTGTGTTCGCTGCAAGGCAGCCGGTGGCGTGGGCTCCTCGTCGAACATTGACGTTTGGCCAAGGGCAGATGCACTGCGAGGTCCAACACTTGGTTTCCTATCCAGTCTTGGCGCCTTGCTAGGGTCCCCGGACGTCCCACGTACACTCTGAGCGAAACGGTTGACAGAAGGCGAGCTGTATTTGGAGGGCACCTTGCCGGGCGTAGCCAGAGACGGTCTCGGGCCAGGTGTCATCTGCAGTTTCCGCACGGGCGACTCTGGCCTGACGGAAGGCCTGCTGATGGACTTCTTCAGTACGGGACTGGAAGCTCGGCCTGGCCCAACGGATTTGCTAAACATCGGCACTGAGGGCGTGGGCGGGGTGTAATTTGTCGAGTTCTGCGTGCCGACTTTCAGGCCGCCCATGGTACTCGCCGTGGGAGTGTGAGGAAACGAGCTGAAGGACGAGCCGGGAGGAGAATCCCGCCTGATGGCTTTGTTGAGGGGCAGGAAGATGCCAGCGCCAGGTAGGGTCGTAGTAAAATACGAGACACTATACAAAGTCAGGCGCGTGTTATACTGTCGATTCGGCCTGCGCAAAAACTTACCCTTCTACTTCGCCAGAGTTCTTGCCCCTCTGCGAGAACTCGGGGTGCAACTCGACGCCAGCGAAAGTGCCCTTCTTCCCATCCACCGAACCAATGAAGCGAACGGTACCAAACATGTTTCCCGGGACTTCGACGACATCACCGACGACAAAGTCGTTCCCGGCCTTACCGGGAGTGACGGGTGGCATGGTGCGATCGGGCGACTCGGCTAGCACACTGTTGTAGGCGTAGGACTCGCTTACATCGGGAATGGAGGCGAGAGATTTGGGAGTCAAAGCGGCCAAGGAGGATTTGCGCGGAAGGGTTTGATGGGATGGCGTGAGGCGCGAATGAGTATTGTAGAGCGAGTTGAGACTGGGAGACGAAGCGGTGGTGGAGGCGAAGTTGCTGGTGTAGCTGGTAGCTTTGCGAAGAGTTCGCGGCGGGTGGGCGAGACTTCTATGGGTCGGCGCGTGAGCGGCGGTCGCTGTTGTTGTGGTGACGGACATGACGAACAGTCGGGTCGGTTTAGGTGCTCGAGGCAAGACAATAAATTAGTGGGTGCCGTGGTTCGTGTACAGGGACCCAGCCAGCAACACGGCCGCGGGATCAAGCGCTGGGCGGCAAATCTACTGGGGCTTGGCTCTACGTTAGGCGGCACAGGTCAGGCCAGGTTCCAGGTTGTACCTATTGTTTTTCGGTGACCCACTGGTCGCCCAAAGTGCGAAGGTAGCGCAATGTCAGCTTTGATTGCTTGCTCGCCCTGGTCGCAATGACGGCTGAGCAGCGAATGAAATAGGCGACGAAGGCCCTGGTGTTCGCGAGGCCCGATAAACCCTTTGGCGGAAGAGCAGCGCAAAGACGTGGCGGACGGGAGGAGTCTCGGTCGATTAGGCGGGAAAAGGGAGAGACAGCTGCGCTATGCCGAAAGAGCGCTAAGGACCAAAGAACCGTGAGGTGTGATCGTCTCGGGTCCTTGGGTGTCTTTGACCTTTCGGCAAGGTAGAGGGTGATTGTCTCTGACTTTGACAGTCGCTGTAAGTGTGTGTCTTGACAGATCGATTGGCAGCTCCGGGCAGCTTGGCCAGTGCCGACTTGGGGGTTTATGAATAGGACAATGGCCCGAGCCACGAAGATGCGTCGTTTGCACACGACAACGATGGAGAAGAAGGACAAAGGAGTCCCCGGCGAGGGAAGAAAAAGAGGTCGCCAGGTGAGGGGCTTTTTGTGACGTTCTGAGCCTCCTTTCCCCTTGTTTGGCACGGCCGTCCTGGGCTGGGTTCTCAGACGTTGACCACTTTTTGGCTCAGCCCTTTGGGTAAGGATCCGTAGGCCAACGTTGACGCAGACGCAGGGGTGGTGGATTGTCAAGGGGAGCGGGAAATGGGTTGGTGATCCGTCAGTTGGTGTAGCGTTGTAGCGTAACCCTTGCGGGAGATGGGAGGGCTGGGTGTTGGAAGGTGGTAGTGCCGTAGTGAGAGTCTTTGGTAGCGTAGCGTAAGGTAATCTGGGGTGAATTGGCAAGAGCAAATGGTGCAGGAGGGGGGGGCGGGATGGATGCAAGGAATGGCAAGATCAACCAGACACGTCCAGAACAAAAGGCGGACAACGGATAATGAAGAATTACGGATAGTAGGAGGCGTATGTAAGTTGGGATGACACGCTGGACGCCGGAATGCTCATCGTCATTGTCGCGTTCCACGACTCTCTCTTTGTATCGCGCAGCAACAGCTGTCAATGTTTATATGGATCCAGATTCAGTAGGAGCAGTGGTGGCTGCTTCGTGAAGTAAGTTGAAAGATTCGAGGCGCAATTGGACCATTCGAACCTGGCATCGGGCCTGCTGCATCGCTCCTTCATCATCCCCTCATCGTATCCGTAGTGGCAGCCGCAGATCCACGCAGACAGCCTTGGATGGCAGAAGCTCAGCTCCTCGATGGTTCCTCTCCGCATACGTCTCCTCGCGGTTGCCATGACGCTGTCGTAGCTTTGCATCGTCCGAACCGTGGCTGCTTTGCCGCTGCATGCAGATAGCGGAGCCAATGCAGGCGCTCAACCCAATCCCAGGCAAAATACCGGGGGGTACCGGTTGACTGCCTGCATGCAACGTGTTCGTCGCGTTGGCAGCATCGAAACACCTCTACACCTGACAATAGGAGCTCCTGTCTCTCTCTCATACTACACGACAGCAAGACGAACGAACCGCCTGCCCCTCTTCCAATCTGGAATGTGCTTCAGATAGTGTGCACCAGAACCATGGTAAGCAGTTACTGTCCGAGGTGAACCGGCGTAGCACCAAAGTAATTAATTAATACGGGCGACCAGTCACGGTCCAGTATTGGTGAGCAATCTTACATTTGGCTTCCTTTTCTCAATCACCCGTCAGCGCCTCCCAAATTTAGATGGCCGCTTTTGAATGTTGAGGAGGGATTGGATGGGACCAGACCGCAACAGATGCTACCTTGGCGGTAAGAATCACACCCGCTCCCCGACAAGCAGTGAATCGCTCTCCTCAAACGGCTCGAGATCACCAGGGTATGGATAGTGATATTGCCGCCATCTTCCCAAAAGAGACCGGAGCTCCAAGCAAAAAGTGATAGAAGAGATGCGCCCCTCGCCCTGAGCCGCCACGCGGTTGCATGGTGTGAATCGGGGCAGGATGGCAAAGACAGCATTGCATCAGAGGTGCCGGATGACTATATGCCATTGCTAGCGTTGCCTGCGTTTGTCGCGAAACCGGCTTTTTCAGTTATGCCTTTGCCAAGACCACAAAAGGGGATAAAGTTGACATAAACGATTCAGCCGAGGGCGAACACGTTCAACCTTTCATTCAGCTTCGATTTTGATTCTCGAAATGCCGCTATCCGCATGCTACAGCCGAAAGTCCCAGAAAGCCGGTCCAGCCGTGCCAGGACCATCTGGAAGGCCGAGAATGGCTACGAGCCGACAGGAAAGAGGAAAGAGGGTCCTGGGATCTGGCGTCAAAGCTTCCAGGACCGGCAGGGGAAACCGTCCTGTCCTGGCCACTGCCACGGGTCATTGAAACGCTAAACGTTTACCGCTAGGTTAGGTAGGAATTCGACATCAGACAAAAACAACCTAGGCCATTAATCTGCTAGTGGGCCAGATCCAGAGCCTGAGGTTTTGCTCTCCTCCTTGGTGTGCAGCAAACGTGTCAATGATTAGGAATGACGGCAGCGTTTAACCCAAGTTGAATACCTCTCTTTCTCATGCCGTCGTGACTATATGGGTAGCGGGGTTCATGCGCTTCCGTCCCGCGCCAGGGCCTGTATGTCTCCGCGACACGACTTCGGGCTTCAGGTCATCACTGGGCTTCCCACCTCCCGAGGCAATGGGCTGCGGGTGTCGTGCATATACCGCGTCTCCCCACGTGCTTTGAATCCACCGCATTCAGCCGGCATCAGGGTGCTCATCTCGACGGTGATCTTCTGGTGGGATGTTCCCTGCTGTTCTCCTTTCCGGGCAATGTTGAGTCGAAAGGCCTTCGTTTCTCCAAGCCATCTCCGTGCCTCCGTGCCATCACACTCGGCGCATCGTGAAATTGCACAGGTAGTTGATATGACAGAAATGAGTACAGTGCAGTCTGTCGTTTAGTGTTTTGCCATGAGTGTGACATCATTCAGCTCGGTGAATCATGGCTCCTCTCAATGATATCTCCCCTTCCAATGGGGCGGGTGCCGTCGTTGAACACCATCGCCTCGCGGTGCTGGCGCCTGAGACGTTGTTCCTCGGCCGAGTGCTCCCGTGCCCGCGGTACTTGCTCGACTGCTTGCAGTCCTTCGTCTTCGCCGTCCACGTTGCACAGCGCGGACTGCAGCACAATGAGGAAACCGGATTTGTTTGAATCTGGGTTCATGGTGGGGTTGGTCTTGGCAGCAAGATTGCAGGCGAAGATTGCCTTTGCTCCTTGCGTGGTGTGTGCGATCCTCGTGACGATATCGACGATACGGTTGTTCTTGTGTTCCATATAGTATGTGAAGTTTGCCTGCCGTTCAGCTTCATCGTCTCCCCAGTATTGCTTATTCAACCACTTCTCCACGAAATTGGCCTTCACCAACATATCCGCTCCGTACTTGGTGATGAGCTCGAGGACGAACATGAGACAGAAACGCTCGGCCATGTCGCGTAGATAGTATTCGTCCCAGTGTTTGTCATTGAGTTTGGTTTGCTCCACATCGCCGAGGCTCAGCTCGAGAGATCTGACGAGCGCGGTGTATGCTCTCCATGTGTGTAGCTTCGAGAGACCCTCTGCGAAATCTAGGAGTCAGTCAGCTCTTCCGCCCCGTAAGTGAGACGACGTCGCCCACCATTTGTCTGCCCCGTCAAAGTTGCTAGAGCACGAAGGTTCTTCATGCGAACATTGTAGTCCGGCCGGGTGATACCATAGAGCAAGTGTCGGACGGTGTCGGAATCGTTGACGGCGCGGTCGCAGAGTATCTTGATGGCGACATCCCGAATGGAGAAATTGGGATGGCATAGCAGCTTGTCGAGGGTATCGAGACCGAGCGCATCTTCCGTTTCCTGGGTGATGTATTGTGTTTTCGGCGGTGTCACCTTCACTTCGTTGTCGTCGCGGATGTACGTCAACATCTGGGTCATCATAGTGACCAAGCCGAAAGTAGCAGCGCCGATGCCGACAAGAATGAGGCGCTCGTCGCGAAGGAATGACATTAAAGCCATGTTGTCTGAGGATGTGGCGAGACTTGTTGAAGCATGATCAATTGCTAAACTTCAAGTGGTGAAGTAACGAGCGCCCGGGGTTGATAGGCAGCTTCGAAGGTAGCTCTTAGGCGTGGCAGGGAACCGACAAGTGAGCTCGAGACATGGCTGCCGTTGGTTCTGCCTTGCGCCACCGCCCCGTCATCCCCACCAAATCGATAAGATAAGCACTTTGTCCGGTTCCTCTCAATCAAAAAATTTGGCCAGGCGAGAGCACCTTTTTCTACTAGCAGCCACCACAATATCGAGTCGCAGGCACGCATGACAAGATGGCTGGCTCGCAGCTCAAACGACTCAAGTCCTCCCTCAGAGAGCAGGGGATCGTTGGACCCCAAAAGTCCAAGAAGCAGAAACGCCAATTCGCGCAAGACGAAAAAGCCAAGACCGACAAGCGCCTGCAAAGAAGTGCGGCCCTCGGCCAGATCAGAGAACAGTTTAACCCCTTCGACCTCAAGCACAACCCGCGAGGCCCCAAGTTTGATATCACTACCAACAGACCTCAGACTAGTGCTGCGACAAAGGGCATCCATGGCCGCCCGACTGAGGCCAAGTCTATGGGCGAGCAGAGGGTACGCTTGCCGAGTTCCTCTTTTGCAGAACGCGATGCTAACGAACGCAATAGCGCCGAGAGACTTTGCTAGTTGAGATGCAGAAGCGGAACAAAGTCGGTGGAATCCTCGATCGTCGATTCGGTGAAAATGACCCGTCCTTGGCCGAGGAGGAAAAGATGCTCGAACGATTCGCCCGTGAGAAGCAGAGGTCGCACAAGAAGACCTCACTATTCGATCTCGAAGAGACCGAGCCGCTCGGCGAGTTGACACACATGGGCCAAACCCTCAATTTCGAACATCATGCGGATATGGCAGACGACTTCGACGAAGACGACCTCGGTGAAGACGACGATAGCGACTCTTCTTTAAGCGAGAAGAAGAGGCTCAAGCGCCTCCGCAACGCTGGACTGGGCGAAGATGACGATGCAGCTGCAGATGAGCCGGACAGAAAAAAGACCAAGAAGGAGGTCATGGAGGAAGTCATTGCAAAGTCAAAGATGCACAAGTACGAGCGCCAGGTTGCGAAGGATGAGGACGAGGATCTACGAATGGAATTGGACAAGGAGTTGCCGAACCTCCACGCTCTTTTGATGTCTCACGGCAAATCTGACGCGCAGAAGAAGGAGGAGGCAAGCAAACTGATTGCTGGAGTCGACAAGGCTACTTTCGACAAGGAATTTGACTTGCGCCTCAAGAAGCTTGTTCAGGACCGCCGCGCAGCGCCAACTGAGCGCACCAAGACCGATGAGGAATTGGCCGCGGAAGAATCGAAGCGGCTGAAGGAGCTAGAGGAGAAGCGCTTGAAGAGAATGAGAGGCGAATCGGTCTCGGATGATGAGGACGAGGACGAGGAGATGGAGGACCAGGTCGCCGACGAACCCGCTTTTCAGTTCATCCCTGAAGAAGAGGACGAAGATTTTGGTCTCGGGAAAGGTATCAAAACCAAAACCCGTCCAACTGCAACTGAGCTGGGATTCGATGACGAGGATGATTTTATCATCGAGGATGACTTGATTGCCAGCGGCTCGGATCTAGAACCTATCGAGAGCGAAGAGGAGGAGTCGGACGAGGAAGAAGAGTACCAGGGGGATGATTCTGAAGACGACGAGTTCACGAAGGGACTGCTAAATGAAGAGGAAACAAAGAGCTCCGTGTTCGCGAACGCAGGCGGCAAAGCGGGCGCAGAGCTTGACAGCTCCGACTTGCCATACACATTCCCATGTCCGCAAAGCTATGAGGAGCTGCTGGCACTGGCGCAGAAGTACCCCAGCGACAAGCTGCCCACCATCGTCCAGCGTATTCGAGCTTTGTACCACCCGAAGCTGGACAGCAGGAACAAGGAGAAGCTCGGAAACTTCGCTAGGGCACTTGTGGACATGGTCGGCAACGGTCCTCACAGCGAGAGCAGTCCGTCCTTCCAAGTGCTCGAAAGCCTTATTCGACATATCCACTCTTTGGCCAAGATGTTCCCCGTCGAAATCGCAAACCAGTATCGGTCTCACTTGGAGGAGATTAGCCAGCAACGGCCTCTTGCTGTTCACGTCGGGGATCTGACGCTGCTGACCGCTATTGGATCGACATTCCCTACCTCGGATCATTTCCACCAAGTCGCGACTCCCGCGATGCTTACCATCGGACGTTACCTTGGCGGTAAGATCCCGCAGACGCTAAGCGACTTCGCCACTGGCATCTACCTGTCGACTCTGGCAGTTCAGTACCAGCAATTCTCGAAGCGCTACGTTCCCGAGGTCATGAGTTTCTCTCTCAATACTCTGTGCGCGATAGCTCCTTCGGCAGTTTCGAAGGTGTCGGGTAGCTTCCCCAAACACGAGCCCGCGGCCGGCATTCGCCTTACGAACGCGCGGAAGACAAAGCTTCGACAGCTCTCACCAGCCGATTGTGCCAACGCGGAAGTGTCTGGTGCTGAGGCCGAGTCGAAGAAGGCTGCTCTGCTAGGCACGACTCTTCAGCTTCTTGGTGCCGCCGCCGACACCTGGACCGGCAAGCCATCGTTCCATGAGACGTTCCAGCCCGCGCTTGACATCGTTGCACACTTGAACAGCAAGCCGAGCCGCTCCAAGTTGCCCGAAGCACTGGGCGAGCAGCTCGAGAAGTCCAAGCTCAAGCTGGAGCGGATGCTCAAGATCGCACAGCTCTCGCGACGACCGCTCGAGCTGCACCACCACCGCCCGCTGGCCATCAAGACATACATCCCTAAGTTCGAGGACTCGTACGACCCGAACAAGCACTACGACCCGGACCGCGAGCGTGCGGAGATGGCCAAGCTGAAGAAGGAGCACAAGAAGGAGCGCAAGGGCGCCATGAGAGAGCTGAGGAAGGACGCGCAGTTCATGGCCCGCGAGAACCTGCGCGTGAAGAAGGCGAAGGACGAGGCGTACGAGAAGAAGTACAAGAGGCTCGTGGCGGAGATCCAGAACGAGGAGGGCAGGGAAGCCAACGCGTACGAGAGGGAGAAGGAGGGCAGGAAGAAGGCCAGACATCGCTAGACGGCTCGCGTTACAGTCTTTACGGCATGGTACCAAAAAGTTTGTCCGAGGTTTTCGGCATAGTTATTTCCCTTTTGTATTCAATACCAGCCAGCACATTGGTAGGCGGATGGGTTGGAGAGCCTGTCCACGGCTCATCACTTGGACATTCTGAACAGAAACGCCCAGTACAATTACACTCTTACCCACATAACTGAACAGATTTCAAATAATGCTGTTGAAGTAAATGTGAAGAGTTCCCACTGCAAGAGCATGATTCCTCTGAGGACGACCATCCGCCGGGCTAGTTTTGGAGGGTAAACCTGGAGGGGTCCGTGATGACAGCCATAATTTATACAGTGCACCTTGCTAATAAAACGTAGCTGACATGTCGGTTCCACTGCCCCCCGGCCCCAGCACTCAGGTGCATCAAGCTCTTTTGAGATCAACCTTCACTATCCCACTTTTTGAATTGCTTGACCAACATCAATGCTATGAGCTGATACACACACATACACACACATAAAGATCTTGGTCGTCTGAGACTCAGGCATAGCTTCTTCTATCGGGTGTAGATAACAACCTCCCAAGGCCTGAACCCTTCTGTCAACGCGAGCCCTTTTTCTGTTTGAATTTACTGTTCTTCAGCGCCAACTCAAATACGCTTACACGGCCTCAATCAGCTCACAACATACCAAACGAACAAACACTGCCGAAAGTTCCTACATAAACCAAGAAGTAGGACAAAACATACATCGCTGTTGAAAGGCGCCACGGCCAGCAAACCATCAGCCAACCATGGACGCCAAACAATCAGCGGTCTCGGATGAGGAGGAGGACGACTACATGAACATGACCTTCGACGAGCCCGTCGCCGCCACAAAGAAGCAACCGGAAACCTCCCTCCAGCGGCGCCAGCGTCTCAGACGCGAGGGCGAGATACGCGGACGCGTCAAGTCCAAGGAGGAGCTCGCGGTCGAGGAAGCCGCGGCGCGCGAGAAGGCACTCTCGCGGTCACTCCTCGAGGACGCAGCCGCCAAAAAGAACAAGGGCCTCGCGATGATGGCCAAAATGGGCTTCAAGGGCGGCGCGCTCGGGGCCGGCAAGACCGCGGGTGAAGCCCGCACGGAGCCGATCGCTGTAGAGATCAAGGATGACAGGGGGGGTATCGGGATGGAGAGCGAGAGGAAGCGCAAGATGAGGGAGGCGGCGGAGAGGATCGAGGAGGAGGTCAGGGAGGGGAAGAGGGTCAAGGCCGACCCGTTAGAGTATCGGGACCGGGTGAGGCAGGAGAGGGAGGCGGCGATTGTGCAGGCGCAGGTTTTTGCGGCGCAGAGGGTCGCGGAAAGGATGGCGGAGGAGGGAGACGCCCAAGACGGGCTGCATATGACCGAGGGAGGCGAGGAGAAGGATGCCAAGCAGGAGAAGGAGAAGGAGAAGCCGGCGCACGGCGCCGCCGCGAGACCGCTCAAGTCCATCAACGTCCTCTGGCGGGGCCTGGCGCGGCATCGCGAGGAGAAGGAGAGGGATCGACGGATGCGATACGACTTGGAGCAGAGCCTCTCGCGGCTGCCGACGTATGAGGATGATCAGGAGGACGACGACGACCGCACGGCGCTGGGGAAGAAGCAGACGGTCTACGTCACCGTGGAGGACTTGGACGAGGAGGATCCCGAGCTGGACGAGTTCAACGAGCTCGGGGATGCCGAGAAGCTGAGGCGGCTGGTGGAGTACCTGAGGAGGGAGCATCGGTATTGCTTCTGGTGCAAGTTCACGTATCCGGACGACGAGATGGAGGGGTGTCCTGGCGTCACGGAGGAGGATCACGATTAGATGGCGACGGGTGCATGGGATTCTCAGCTTCAAAAGATCAGTCGGCCATCGAGGTACGATGGAGACCGAAAGGCTTCTTGTCGTGATGGGTGTCATTACTGTTGTACAATATCTATGTCTACATGATACAGAGAGGATTTGCGGCCTCTACGCCTTCTCACCCGCCGAAACATCGTACACGCCCATCTCCTTGGCCACCTGTGCCATGTGGCCGTCCGGGAGAGGACCGACTTCCTGCATGTACACCGTTTGCATATAATGCGAGAGCTCCTCGCCGCGCTGCTTCGGCGTCATCTCGTCGAGCGTCGTCGACCGGCCGAGCAGCTTCTGCCGGTTCTCGACGTGCGTGTCAATCTTGCGCTTCACGAGACGAAGCTTCTGCCTAGCCTGGGCCGTCTCCCATGCGAGGCTCGTTGTCTCAAGTAGCATCTCCAAGGCAAGCACCTCGGGTGGCGTAAACTTGAACTTGACCTTGAAGGCCTGCAAAGCCGTGACGATGCCTAGGTTGTCCTTGAGCCGGCGGAAGGTGTGCAAGACCTTGCGTGCAAGCTGGCCGTCGAGGCCGTCGGCCTCGAATACGTATGCGAAGCGGACCATCTCCGCAAAGGTCTCGCGCGTAAGTTCAACTTCTTTGGCGAGCTCTTCGCCGGTGATGTTGTGCAGCCTGTTCGCAGCCAGCATCTTCCATAACGCCATGAACGTGTACGGGTCCGGCTTCACCTGGCGCTCGTACACGAGCGTCCGGTAGAGCTCCCGTGCCTCGGAGACGTTGCCGTTCTGGGAATAAGACTCCAGCAGCTGGTTCATCATGAAGGCATCTGGGCTGATTTCCGCCTCTCTAAAGGCGTCCCAGAGTTTCTCCATCTCGCCCTGCAGGTGTCGTATACGGTAGTTCTCTGCGAGCAGAGAGAACGTCTCGAGCGTGCCTTCGGCATGGCGCCCAACTTGGCATTTCCAGGTACTTTCACGATGCGAACTGGCCCCTCCATGGAAGACAGCCGATGTCGATTGCGGACGAACTCGATACGGGCATTGATCATGTCCCATGCCAGCTTATCCGCCTTTTCCAGGTTGTCAGCGCCGCCAGACCTCTGCCAAGCACCGATCAGTCCATTCACCTGGATAGTGGCTGCCTCGATTCCTCTGGAGCGCATGAAGTTGAAAACGCTGTGTGCGCCATCTAGGTCTCCGGCACCGATGAGTCGTTTCAGCCATTTTCCAAAGAAGAACTTGTTGCCGATTTGGGACGGCAAGCGTGATTGTCCCTTCAGCTCCACCGTCCCGGAGCTCATCATGTCGACAAATGCTTGCAGAGCCGGTTCTGTCTGGTTTGTCGTCAAGAAGAAGGAGATGACTTGATCGTAATCCTCGAGCCCCATGGACGTGCCGAGGAGATCTCTCATTCGCCGATAAGCGTCCCAGGCCTTCGTCTTGGCTTCCTCAGTGGGGGTTGCCGCGCAGCTCCTGATGTACGGCATCAAGATACGTGGGTCGAGCTGGCGCTCAAGCAACTTGTTGACCGCGCGTTCTGCTTGGGCTAGATCTCCCTGTTGGCAGAACATGCGCACTCCAAGCTCCCAAAATTCCTGGAATGTGTCGGCACCGCTGTCGCCAAGGGTCGAAATACATCGCTTCCAGCTCTCGATGGCCTTGGCCTCCCATCCGTCTACAAACATGGCCTCCACTGTCACCAGTTGCTGCGATGGGCTCAGAGCAACCTTCGCCTCACTCATGTCCCTTGCCAATAGCGAGAGATATGTGAGCCGGCTAGGGTTCTGCGCCTCATCCAGTGATAGAACCTCCCATAGCAAGTTCCACACATCTTGAGGAATATGCGCCCACGCCTTTGCCAGAGATTGCCGCGCTGCGCTGTAAGTCCTCCAGACCGACTGAACAGTCTTTGCGGTAACATCCTCCCCTCTTCGTATTTCCTTGGTCGTTCGCGAGAGCAGCGCGTTCAGTCGTGTGATTCGCTTTCGCTGATTGAAGCTCCATACATTTTCGGGGACCTGAGGAATCGGGGGGTGCTTCTTTCGTTTCGAAGGGTCTTGGCGGGTGGTCGCCTCGATGACATCCATGGTTGCTATGGGATTCGAATCGTCGAATTCGCTCACGTCGAACCCCGCAGCTTCGAGCTGACTCTCCAAGTCTTTGATATATGCGTCCAAACTCTCCATCATTTCCTCGGGGTTGCTGGCATCTCCGAGCTTCCCCTCAAAGTCTTTCGCAATCGACTCGACGTCATCGATTCCGAAAGTTCCCAAACCGCCTTCCTCCTGGAGCCGCGATAGCATGCGCCGCATGTCGGATGCGAGATCCATCTGCAGATCCTTCTCTATCTCGGCCACTCCGCCCACGGAATCCGTGAACGCATCCTCTGTCCCAAGCTGCTCGACCTTGCCTGTCTGGCTTTTCTCGAAGAACTTCAAGGTCGGCTCGCCAGTTCTTTTCTGCGTCAGTTCTTTGAGAAGCGCAGCGGCAGCTTGGTTGGGGTCGGCATCTGCTCGAGGAGAGTGCGTGGCAGAGGGGTTGCGATGAGATTTCTGAGTGCCAGATCGAGGGCGAGCTCCCAGTTGGGCCACCCGGGAGCTATGTCGAATAGCCCATGGCTGCGGGGCCGAAGATCCGAGAGTCGAGCGGCAGGACTGGCAAATGAATGTGTTTCGACATGTTATGTCACGAAAAAGGGTTCTATGAGACATAAGGAGAGGCGTAGTTGGTCAACATGAAGAAGAATGAATAGAATGTGGCTTCAGGCGCATTAGGAGCTCCTGGTAGAGAAACGGGTCAGATTTTTTGATGGACCCTGAACCCAGGTGCAAGTGAGCCTGCACGCGTCACGGAGCACTTGGCCACCGGCCCACAGCGCCTTATCTTATCGTTGACCCTCCAAAGACACACACAAGCCAGCACACCGCCTGCCACTTATAATGACAGCGGCCGCCGCACCGAGGCAGAAAAAGATAATTTTCTAGATCCCACCTTCGTCTTCACTTTTCCGGTCTCGGGTATTGGTAGTATCGCAAGACGACGGCACGATGGCTTCCGCTCCCGAATATCTGCGGTTTACAGGACACAGATCCTTCGCGCAGCGATTGATCATTTCAACCCTCACCGGACGACCTGTCCACATCTCCAAGATTCGCAGCTCGTCGCCAACAAATCCAGGTCTCGCGCCTCATGAGATTTCGTTCCTCCGCCTACTCGAAGCCGTCACCAATGGAAGCTCCATGCAAATTTCGTACACCGGTACGACGATCACGTACCATCCCGGTCTGATCACGGGAACTATGCCCGGCTTTGGCGCATCCGACGGCGACGTCATCGAGCATAGCTTGCCAGCGAACAACACCCGTGGCGTCACCTACTTCCTCCTTCCGATTTGCCTCCTCGCGCCGTTTTCGAAGGCCCACGTAAACATCCGATTCACTGGTCCGGGTGTCATCACATCTGCGACTGAGACTGGCGACATCTCCGTTGACTCCTTCCGCACAGCCATCTTGCCTCTCTTTGGTCTCTTCGGAATCCCACCAGCGCGAATCGAACTGAGAGTGCTATCGCGATCTTGCCCTGGAAAGGGTGGCCGAGGAGGGGGAGGTGTTGTGGAACTTCGATTCGCAAGCCAGGTCCGGCTTCCGAAAACACTTCACCTGAACCGCAACCCCGGGAAAATAAGGAGGATACGCGGCGTCGCATACTGTACCGGAGTCTCAGCGTCCAACAACAGCCGAATGATCCATTCGGCCAGGGAGGTGCTGAACGCCTTGGTGTCGGACATACACATCGCGGCGCAATATGACACCGCACCGCTGATTACGGCCGCCGACAAGTCGAAAACGCGGACAGGTATCGGTTTTGGTCTGAGCTTGGTCGCCGAGTCGAGCTCTGTCGGTGTCCTCTACTCAGCGGACGTCGTTGCTCCACCAGTCGGCGGGGTTGTTCCTGAAGATATTGGCAAGAAATGTGCCTACCAATTGCTGGAAACCATCGCACAAGGAGGCTGCGTCAGCAAAACATCTGCCAGCACAGTGTTGACATTGATGGCGATGGGATCCGAGGACGTGGGAAGACTCAGAATAGGAAGGGACGTCATTGGCACGGAAAACATGGTGGGACTTGCGAGGGATCTGCGGACATTCGGCGCGAGCAGTTGGGGTTTGAGGGACGTTGATGACGACGAGTCGAGCGACATACTCGTTTCGGTAAAGGGAAGTGGTGTGGGTAATGTTGGTCGCAAGATTGCTTAAGATACCAGAATGCGTATTAAAAGTTTAGCCGCCTCGAATATCGTGCTACCGTTTGCACTACCTTTGATTTCTCTGATTGCGTTCTAACTGGGGCATCCTCCGCATCGCTGAAAGCCTCGTCAATGCTGCTGTATAGCCTAATGTTTGGAGAGAATGGCCTGCCGCCCCCCAATAATCCGTTGTGGCGTGCCTGATGGTATGGGAAATGTGAAACTCTCCCAAAATGCCGTTACCCGAGCTAAGAACGTCGAACAAATGCATTCCGCTCGCGGTGTGGAGGGACGAGCGACGTCGCGACGGCCGACGCAGTTCAGCATCGTCCCTACTATTGCCATCGCCGTTGGGTCGGAGAGGCTGTAACTCCATACTTTCGGTGCCTTCCGTATCCAAACCAGGAGCATCTCTCAGCACCCCTCGTTCCTCCGCATCGTGGTCTTGGGTCGAAGCTGCCCCGATTGCCTCTTGAAGTGCCTGTGGCAAACGGAACAGTAGAGGCCGGACTATAGGTCGCAATTTCTCTCGCTCGGAATGGATAGCCAGCATTAAACATTGGATGGCCAGTATAACGCAGTCAAGTGCCAGAAATGTGAGCCTCGAGGTCGGTGGCCTTTGCCCGATAAAGTCGACAATCACGCCTCCATGTAGGTATCCGCGGGCAGCCTCGCCAGCTTCAGGTATCGATGTGAAGATGTGCAGGAGAATACACAGGAGGTTAGGGACAAAAACGGATATGACCTGTGACCGGGCCGCCTCCATAGTTAACGGGTAGTCGTCGGGCTTGGGTGTAAGCCAATGGTGTTGTCCATAGACACGGACCGCGAAGCGAATAATGGAACATCTGTATCAGTTGTCAGCGTAGCACAATGGAGGATGAGGCGTTGAGGCAACCTACTCCATGTAGTATAATGTGCAAAGCTCCGCATAGACCAGGGCGTCCAGGTTTCGCAGCAGTTGGGTCATGAAGTCGAACTTCCTTGCCAGGCCCGGGTTGATCTTCCGATGTTTCCGTCGCGACCTTCTCCTTGATCTTCTACCATCCGGATTGTCGGCTTGATGCGACAGGTCCGGAATCCCTCTGCCATCCTGTTGTTCATCCTCGAGAGGGCGCGATCGGCCTGGCAGGGTCTCTGGCGCGGCATCATCGACCATAGCTCGTTGGCCTCATTGGTGTCGGCGGAGTATCCTGCAGCGTGGCGGAAAGCGACGCTTCACATACTCCAGAAATTCGGGGGTTCGTAAGCTCAAAACAGGGAGACCCGCGTTCAAGATGGAAGCATGTACGGAAATGTTCAAAACCGATGGAACTTGACGCAGACAGATGTGGATAAGCGACGCCGAATCCATCTGCAGGGATGCCGAGAGTGACGCCACGGCTTGGACAAGCTGCTGTCGAACGGGGAAGCTGCACGGACGGTCTCGCCAGCGACTTTCAGGTACAGCCTGCCAGCTTCTGACAGGCTCATTAAGCGCAGGCCACGTATAAGTCTCGGAGAAAGGAGATTCTTTGATACGAGGACCCCTCCTTGCTGCCCCGCGTAGGGTCCACACTCCCCTCCGATTCGACTGTTGCGGCCAAATTTCTGCCAGGACTTCCCGCCTAATTCACAGTTGCCTCTCTGACTCAACCAGCCGGACCAACACCGACAATTGACGTGCAAGTCACATTTTCAAGACACCAGCACAGACAACCATGGCGACGGCGAGCAACGGTCCTTCTGGGGACCTCACGTCCCAGATCCTTCTTGCTTTGTCCAAGAAGGATCCCATTCTGTCTGCCGAACATTTCCCGGAGTTCCAGTTCGCCGACATCAAGGCGTCACTGGACCGACTCGCCAGTCGTTCTATGGTGACGTATGAGTCAATTGATCGAGAGGAAGCTGTTCTTGAGGCAGAGGGCAAGCAAATTGCGGATCATGGCAGCCACGAAGCTCGCGTCTTTGAAGCGGTCCGCAAAGCAATGGAGGGGTTGACGGTTCAGGAGCTCGAGGCTGCTGTCGGCGACAAGAACGTGACGAAGGTCGGCCAGGGCAAGGCCTTCAAGGAGAAGTGGATTAAAAAGGGTGCCGACGGCAAGCTGGTTGCGTCTGTAAGTTGAAGTGGTGCACGAAGTGCTTGAACACACTCTGATTAATGGGACGCAGGCCGAGTCGATCCAAGACGTCACCCAAGCCCAGCTCCAGCAGATCCGGGAGACGGGTACCCACGATCCCAAGGTCATTACCGAACTGAAGAAGCGCAAGCTCATCAAGACACAGAAGGTCATCACTTTCAAAATTCAAAAGGGACCTGAATTCGCCCTGGAAATCAAGAAGGAGGAGACCGACCTGACTGCCGACATGATCACTTCTGGTTCATGGAAGACGGCCAACTTCAAGCCGTACAACTTTAAGGCCCTCGGAGCTGACCAGAACGCTGGCGCACTGCATCCCCTCAACAAGGTCCGCCACGAGTTCCGTCAAATCTTCTTCGAGATGGGTTTCGAGGAGATGCCCACTAGCAAGTTCGTTGAATCCGGTTTCTGGAACTTCGACGCCTTGTTCGTTCCTCAACAACACCCCGCAAGAGACCTTCAGGATACCTTCTACATCTCAGATCCCAAGGTGGCAGACAAGCCTGGCCCTGAGTCGGCGGATGACAAGAAGGACTACGAGACATACTGGGAGAACGTCAAGCAGGTCCACCAGGACGGCAAGTTTGGCTCAATCGGTTACCGCTACCCCTGGGCTGCGGACGAGGCCCAGAGGCTTGTCCTCCGCACACACACAACAGCCATCTCCACGGCAATCCTCCATCAATTGGCTTCCAAGAAGGGCCCGGACGGCAGGCCTCCCCCAGCCCGGTATTTCTCTATTGACAGAGTGTTCCGCAACGAGAGTGTCGATGCCACGCATTTGGCCGAGTTCCACCAGGTCGAGGGTGTCATTGCGGACTACGGTCTGACACTGGGCGGTTTGATGGAGTTCATGGAGATCTTCTTCAACAAGATGGGCATTACGGACATCAAGTTCAAGCCGGCGTACAACCCCTACACGGAGCCGAGTATGGAGATTTTCAGCTTCCACAAGGGCCTGAACAAGCTCGTCGAGATCGGCAACAGTGGCATGTTCAGACCGGAGATGCTCGAGGCCATGGGCTTGCCCAAGGACATGAGAGTGTACGGCTGGGGTTTGAGCTTGGAGAGACCTACGATGATCAAGTATGGTATCTCCAACATTCGCGAGCTGCTGGGACACAAGGTGGACCTGAACTTCATCGAGAGAAACCCAGCGGTGAGATTAGAGAAGAACTAGACGACCTGGCATGGAAAAGCAGAAAAAAGGGACACGACTTACATGAGATGAGCTTGGGCTGGCATATGTTGGCGAATGGAATACCAATCACGTTTTGAAGGGTCGTCCTGTAAAAGTGCATTTGCGTCTATTTTATCGCGATGACTGACTTACCCAAACGGTCCAGATGCCCCGCCCCCCGACTCTTGTAGGTTCACTTTTTAAAATGAGCTGTCATGGCCGAGCAAGGGTCGACGGATGATCCTCATGACAGGTTGGCGCCTCCCTCATCGGTGTCATCGGCGCCATCGCCGATTCGGTGTCCTCCGAGTCTTCCAGCGGCATTTCCCTGGGCTGCTTCGTGGCATTGGCCAATGGACGAGGGAGAAGTTCACGACTCCCCCGGCATTGACAGGTGCCAATGGCGGGGCACAATGCCAGATGTAGCGGGGCTTGGCCAAAATGTCAGATCGCAACCCAAACAGTTAGAAGCTCGGACCGTCGCGCAGGACGAAAAGGTGCGAGCAATTGTCTCCGTCGGGACTCTGGCTCAGGCGCGAGAGACTGAAGCGGCAGAGAGCACTGTGAGTCACTCGACGGCCCTTGCTGGGGACTGGAGTCGCTGGAGTCGCACGGGGAACAGTCCCCGTCGTCCATGTCTTGTTAATCCTTTGCGTAACGAATTCCCATCCCAGAGGAGCGAGAAAGGCCGTGACTCAGTGCATTGTGTCCAAGCTGCTAGCAAGGTCTGGGCACCTCGAGCCCTGGTCTGGGCACAGCTTGCGTGGGTTGGACAGCAGCTCAAATACCTCTCTCGGTAAGGGGGACTGCTTGGGGCACCGTTACACAGTCAGTAGGGATGCAGTGCTGAGAGTTTCGACAACGCTGTATGAGCCCCCCGTTAAAACTTTGTTCTGGTATCTCTCGCATTGTCAGAATTTTTTGCCAGAGGCTGGTTGAGGGAGGGGTGCAGTGCGCCCGTGTGTGAGTGTGTCACTACGGTGACGCAGAAACCTGCGATAACGGCGCTGGAGTGGTCCCTGGACTGCGAACGGGTCCCTGAGGAAATAGACGGCTGTGATATTACCCCAGTTAGCGTCTTGAGTCGTTGTTGGGCCCCCCCGATCGGCCAATTCAACAACGCTCAGAGAAAAATTTCCTTATCTTATCATGCCTCGGGGCCGCCTTTTGTCGCTGAAGACGAAGACAATTGCCGTCCTCTTCCCTCCCCACAACCTTAGCAAAGCTTAGGGAAAGAGTCACAACCCTTCCACACCCGGCGGTCATAATACCTCTCTTCTCTCCTGGTCCCAAAACCATTCAATTGGCTCTGACCTCGAGTATTCTCTATCTTCCACAGGTCTTTGTCGCATTGGCACCTTGAGACCATCACAATGCCGTCGGCCATGTCAAGTTCCTTGGCAGGTCGAGCTCCGGCCGTCCTCCGACATGGTCGACGAGTCCCGATAGCTCTGACCGGTCGCAATTTCACCCTCGCCGCCTCCAACGGCCTGGCCAGGACTCAACTTCAGAACAGCAGCGCGAAGTTGCTCCAGAAGCGCCTCTTCTCCTCGAGCGCGCTTCGTCCCAGTGCTGCGCAATCCGCGCCGAACCCCAAGGCTTATCTTGAGAGCGGCGTGATCAAGCCCTCCGCCGGCGTTGACGTCAAGAAGGTGCTGGTCATTGGCAGTGGTGGCCTTGCCATTGGTCAGGCTGGAGAGTTTGACTACTCAGGTTCGTTCACTCGCCGGCTCTGCACTCTGTATGAGTGCAGAGGAATGAGTCACAAACACCTAGGGGCCCCTGGCTAACAAGACTCATCATGAAGGATCACAAGCTCTGAAGGCTCTGAAGGAGGCGGGTGTCAAGTCCGTCCTCATCAACCCGAACATTGCAACCATCCAGACCAACCACACGCTCGCCGACGAGGTCTACTACCTGCCCGTCACCCCGGAATACGTGACGTACGTTATCGAGAAGGAAAAGCCCGATGGCATCTTCCTCTCTTTCGGTGGCCAGACCGCCCTGAACCTCGGTGTTCAAATGCAGCGCATGGGTCTCTTTGAGAAGTACGGTGTCAAGGTTCTCGGAACCAGCGTCAAGACTCTCGAGACCAGTGAGGATCGCGACCTTTTCGCTCGCGCCCTCGACGAGATCGACATCCCCATCGCCAAGTCGATCGCTGTCGGAACCATTGAGGAGGCTCTGGACGCCGCCGAGAAGGTCGGGTATCCCATCATCGTCCGTGCCGCTTACGCGCTCGGCGGCTTGGGTTCCGGTTTCGCAAACAACGAGGAGGAGCTTCGCAACATGGCTGCCCGCTCCCTCACCCTGTCTCCCCAGATCTTGGTTGAGAAGTCGCTGAAGGGCTGGAAGGAGGTTGAGTACGAGGTCGTCCGTGACGCGAACAACAACTGCATTACTGTTTGCAACATGGAGAACTTCGACCCCTTGGGCATTCACACCGGAGACAGTATCGTCGTTGCTCCCAGTCAGACCCTCAGCGACGAGGAGTACCACATGCTGCGATCCGCCGCCATCAAGATCGTCCGTCATCTTGGCGTCGTGGGAGAGTGCAACGTTCAGTACGCGCTCCAGCCCGACGGCCTCGACTACCGTGTCATTGAGGTCAACGCCCGTCTTTCGCGTTCTTCTGCTCTTGCCTCCAAGGCTACCGGATACCCTCTCGCATACACTGCGGCCAAGATCGGCCTTGGTCACAGCCTCCCCGAGCTCCCCAACGCGGTCACCAAGACCACAACCGCAAACTTCGAGCCCTCTCTTGACTACATCGTCACCAAGATTCCCCGCTGGGATCTTTCCAAGTTCCAGCACGTCAAGCGTGACATCGGCAGTGCCATGAAGTCTGTCGGTGAGGTCATGGCTATCGGACGTACCTTTGAAGAGTCTTTCCAGAAGGCCATTCGCCAGGTCGACCCCAAGTTCGTCGGCTTCCAGGGCGACAAGTTCGAGGACCTGGACTACGAGCTCCAGAACCCTACTGACCGCCGCTGGCTCGCCGTCGGTCAGGCCATGCTTCACGAGAACTACTCCGTGGACAAGGTTCACGACCTGACCAAGATTGACAAGTGGTTCTTGTACAAGCTGCAGAACCTTGTTGACTGCCAGCACGGGCTCGAGGCCGCCGGGGGCCTGGAAAACCTCAAGAAGGACCATATCCTGAAGGCCAAGAAGCTCGGTTTCTCTGATCGCCAGATCGCCCTGGCCGTTGGAAGCACCGAGGACAAGGTCCGCGCTGCTCGTCTTGCCTTCGGCGTCCGCCCCTGGGTCAAGAAGATTGATACCCTCGCGGCCGAGTTCCCCGCCGACACCAACTACCTGTACACTACCTACAATGCCTCCTCCCACGACGTTACCTTCGAGGACAAGGGCACTATCATCCTTGGCAGTGGTGTGTACCGCATTGGTAGCTCCGTCGAGTTCGATTGGTGTGCCGTCAGCGCCACACAGGCCCTGCGCCAGATGGGCAACAAGACGGTCATGATTAACGTGAGTACAATGTCGTTATAGATGTACTAATGCTAACTTATACGTACGGTATAACCCCGAGACCTACAGCACCGATTTCGACACTGCTGATAAACTCTACTTTGAGGAGTTGAGCTACGAGCGTGTCATGGACATTTACGAGCTCGAGAGCGCTTCCGGTGTTGTTGTTTCCGTTGGTGGCCAGCTTCCCCAGAACATTGCGCTCCGTCTGCAGGAGACTGGCGGCGCCAAGGTTCTGGGCACGGACCCTAAGGACATTGACAAGGCCGAAGACAGACAAAAATTCTCTGAGATCCTCGACAGCATCGGAATCGACCAGCCTGCGTGGAAGGAGCTTACTTCCGTCCAAGAGGCCGAGGCCTTCGCTGACCAGGTCGGCTACCCCGTCCTTGTCCGCCCCAGTTATGTTCTCTCTGGTGCCGCCATGACTGTCATCCACAGCCAGGAGGATCTGAAGGAGAAGCTCGAGGCCGCCGCCAATGTGTCTCCCGACCACCCCGTCGTCATCAGCAAGTTCATCGAGGGCGCCCAGGAGATCGACGTCGACGGTGTCGCCTCTGAGGGTAACCTGATCCTGCACGCCGTCAGTGAGCACGTCGAGCAGGCCGGTGTCCACTCCGGCGATGCCACGCTCGTGCTGCCCCCCGCGAACCTCGACCAGACCACCATGGACCGCGTCAAGGATATCGCCGAGAGGGTCGCTAAGGCCTGGCGCATCACTGGTCCCTTCAACATGCAGATCATCAAGGCCGACAACCCCGAGGGCGGCGAGCCTGCGTTGAAGGTCATCGAATGCAACCTTCGTGCCTCCCGTTCCTTCCCCTTTGTCAGCAAGGTTCTCGGTACCAACTTCATCGACGTCGCCACTAAGGCCCTCGTCGGCCAGCAGGTTCCCGAGCCCGTCGACCTCATGGCCGTCAAGCGCGACTACCTCGCCACCAAGGTGCCCCAGTTCTCCTGGACCCGTCTTGCTGGTGCCGACCCCTTCCTCGGCGTTGAGATGGCCTCCACCGGTGAGATTGCCTGCTTCGGCAAGAACCTCGTCGAGGCCTACTGGACCTCTCTGCAGTCGACCATGAACTTCCGCATGCCCGAGCCCGGCGAAGGTCTGCTCTTCGGCGGCCAGCTGAACAAGGAGTGGCTCCCCACCGTTGTCAACTACCTTGCCCCGATGGGCTACAAGCTGTACGCTGCCGACAACGAGGTCAAGGAGTTCCTCGAGTCGAGTGCCAAGGGCAACATCACTGTCGAAGTGATCGAGTTCCCCAAGGAGGACAAGCGCGCCCTCCGCGAGGTCTTCCAGAAGTACGACATTCGCGGCGTCTTTAACCTGGCCCAGGCCCGCGGCAAGACCGTTATGGACGTAGACTACGTCATGCGCCGCAACGCCGTCGACTTTGGTGTTCCCCTGTTCATGGAGCCCAAGGTAAGCCGCCCCGGCACAATGTTTTCTCACTTGACACGGACGAACGCTAACATGAAAACCTAGACTGCCATGCTCTTTGCCCAGTGCATGAGCGAGAAGCTGCCCCGCAAGGAGGGCATCCCCTCCGAAGTCCGCCGCTGGTCCGAGTTCCTTGGCGGCAAGCCGTTGTAATTACCACCTCTTGACACTACACGTAACTTGACAATCCCAAACACAAAAAAAGAGGGGATTCCTTCTTCCTCTCGTCTCATTTTCCATGGAGTTTAAGGCTAGCCGGAAATCTACTTTCTTCTAAAAAAGACCTCAAATCGGCGACAGGCGATGGTGATATCGGGAGGGGGAAATAAAAATAAGAATTCTTTTTTTCTTCTGCCTAAATCAGTTATCGCGGGAAAATCTTGTCTTTAAAAGACTTTCGTGCTCTACCTTTCCCCTTTTTGTATGCTCTTGCGAACTTGATTAAGCGTGCAGATAGCTTGGAGTATTATTGTCAGAATAACCTCACAAGGTTATATCATAGTTTTTAACCTATATACATATAGGAGACACGTGGCACTTAATACAACTCGTTGGTGGTGTATTGCTTGCTATTCTGGTGTATGTCAGAAGAGGGGAAGCTATCACCAGCGGCGAGGCGGC
>JAIMZG010001487.1:0-15306 GCA_020466075.1 Colletotrichum coccodes
CACGAGAAGACTCATCCGTGTTGGTTCTTCCTTCGGGCAAGCGAAAGGCCTTGTCGAGACCAACCTCGCCAACTAGAGCAAGGGGATGATCATGGAGGCGGCCCCGCGTGTCGGCTAAAAAGGCTGACAAAGAACGCGGGGTGGGCAGGGCGTCGAGAAAGTCGGGGTCCTCGGGGCGGGGCTAGGACGGCCTGGTAATGGCGCTTCTTTGCGTCGGGCTGGCCCTCGTGGTATGTCCTCTCAGCCCCGGGCACGGTGTCATCGAATAGCTGGTAGGAGAACCACGGATGCCAGCCAAACGAAGGGATCAGATGACCCTGAGACATTTCGTACTTTGAGCGCACGCCGTGGGACGCAGCAATTTCAGCGACGAGGGCTTGGTCCTGGCTGCGAGTAGCCATGACGGTTAGAGCAGAGGCGCGCATGTCAGATATTTTCCCGACGGTCGACATGGTATCGGTGGGGTGACAATGAGCATCGTAGATGCCAGATTCCCAGGGGAAAGGGTCCGATGAAGACGTGGCAGAGGTAACGGCAGCAGAGGGGTTTGGCTCCCCGTGTTCGTGCTGGCCACACATGCCGGGCTGGAGTGGCGGCCGGTCGGTGCTGTCGAGGCCCAAACAGCGAGAATGATTTGAGGCTCAAGGGAAGGGTACAACGCGGCAGGTCGGTTGGCTATCGCTAACTCTCCTCCTCGATTGCCAGGCGCTGGCCCTTTGCTGTAGCTACAGTCTCTGACCCCCCTCCAAATGCGAACGGGGTGCCAAGCACGGGACGGCTGGGACTGGGGGTTTGGGTGACAAGACAGTGTTGAGCGGACTGCAGCGCGCTGGGACGGTCTTTGTCGGCGGCGGGGCCTTTGCGAACACGACGGCGGCTCTGAGCGTGCCGAAGGCGCGCTTCTGCTGGCTACGTCAAGGTGTATGTAGGTAGATTCTGAAAGACAGTGAAGACGAAAGCGAACGTCGGCCGACGTGTCGGATTAGTGCGACTGGCGAGGCGGGGAAGTTGGAACAGCAGCAGAGGCCACCACACACTGCGCAAAATTGAGTTGATCTTTTTTTAGGCGGAGGATCATCTCGATGCCGAAGATGCAAAGAGCGCGATGATGCCGTGGCAATGACAGAAGCCCGTACGTACCGGAGGTAGGAGGATCTGGAACGGGGAATTAGTGGGGCAGCTGCAGAATGATGTCAAGGGGACGTGGTCTGGATTTGGGGGGAAGGAACGACGGGGACGGACGGGGAAGCGAGACTTGGGGAGGAGGGAAAGCGGGAACGAGCTGCCAATCTATCTAGATGCCCTTACTATACCTCACTATACGGAAGTAGCACAGCATCCACTCTGCCACACTCCTCAGGAGGCGGGAAGGAACAAGGAGAAGGAGAGACATCAGAGACCCTTGCTGCGTCGAGCTCGTGGCTCATCCCCCCGTCCGGAATTTTTTCTTTTCTTTTCTAATAGCGCCAGCGTTGTCGGTGCCATGCGGCCGCTGCTGCGTGTCTCTCTTTCGCCCAAGCCCCGTCATGCCGTGACCGTCCTCTCTGCCCATCAATTTCCCACGCACCGTAGCAACACCTCAGACATTCTCATGGCCTTTCCAGATGTCGTACCGCAAGCAAGCATCCGTGCCGGTCTCGCTCTTACTTCGCAGTAGTGCATGCATTACATTACCACTGTAGAAATTCTGCCCTTGATGCATAACACAGACTACTACGACAACACGTTGACGCCCGTAGCACGTCCACCGGCGAACCCCAAACTCGCGAATCAAGACGCCCGATTACAGACATGACCAAGCCAGGTGGGGGGGACTATTGCCAGCCACGCCAGCCAAGCACAAGTCCCATGCCTGGCTTGCCAGTCTGCCAGTCCACCAGTCCACCGAGCTTAGGGCTGCCTCTAGGAAGAAGAGAATATTGACCCGGATGCATCTGTGTGCCACGACCCGTACGCGGCCTGCGCTTGTTGGCTATCGAGGAGCCCCGGGGAGCTATGGCTTTGGGCGATCGACCTGCCTGTTATAGGCGTGGCGTTTGCCTTTTGCGAATGGCGCTGCCTACAAAGGCTACGAAAGCATGGACCATGGGAATCTCGCAAGGAATGTTACACTGACAGCCCTTAGACAACGGGCGATGGTCGTGCTGGTCTGGGGAAGAGGACGTGACACTGGCGACCAAAGACATGCGACATGCACCCCAGCAACTTGTTCCGGCCCGTCTCTCTGGGTTCTGCTTGGGGAATGGCCGCTCGATGTTGATGTCGTGGGGGAAACAACAAGATCTCGGCCGTCGTTCAAGGACCAACCCGGGGCGGCAGACGGCAAATACGGTGATGGTTTGTCTCCAAAAACAACATGCTGAGCGTTCCGCTGCCGCGAGGGAACTTCGCTGCTCCCGCCCGCCGTTGGCAAGTTTGGCCCAATCTTCACAGTTCCTCCACAACTGCATGCACTCACGTTGCTGCCCTCGCAAGTCCAGAGACGACCTGGCCAACAGGAAAGACTAAACGACCACACACATAACGTTACTTCCACCGCAAAGAACAAGCCTAGCGAGTGGTGATGGATGTGCTATTCGATCCATCCATGCTTGTCGTCGTCTTCGAGAGGCTCTGACTGGCGGGCCTCCTTGGTCTGGACCTGCGGGGTGCTCTGCTCGGGGGTCGGCTCCCTTGCACTTTTCCCCCAGATCCTCGGTGCGACGCTGACGCTGACGCTGATCCTGGCAATAATCATGGACATGCGGAGACGAGGCGATCGGTTCCGGGCAATTGAAATCACTCTCACCGAGACGACGCATCTCTTATCTCTCGGCTTACCAGACGCAGATGTTGCACTTGCATTCGTCGTCACCACCACGCATCGAAACTCGCACCGTGGTAGGTGAAGCTGATAACGGCATATCGGCACACGCAGACATGCGAAAACCGTCCCCCATCCCAAGTCCGAAGCCCACCTCACTTTTCTTTCGTCATTCTTTCCCGCCCGCCCATACAAGACGCATTAATACTGACTGGGTATGGGACTGGCAGACGGAGAGAAGTTCCACGCCGAAGGCGCATAAGTCAAGACGCTGATTCACCAGGCAAACTCTGTTTTCCGCCTACCCCCACAGCCGTTTCTGTCAGTCAGAAACACGTCGCTCTTCACATGGAAAGGCACCGTCCAGGAACAGGAACTGCGAACTCTGATATCCCCGCCTGCTGTCCCAGCGGAATCCTGATCTGGGCAGTGAATATTGGACGGCCTGAAGTGTGCTTGGAATGACGACCCTTTGGATACGAGAGAGAGCCACACAGGCCTGCGAGCTCAAGAATTCTTCGAAGTATTGCTCTCGCCGATGTCCCCGTACGTAGCAAGCAGGGAAAAAAAACTCTCCCAACCCTCGAAAGCTCGAGCGCAGTAACCAGACAACAAAGGCGGCGCACCACCCCCCCCGGACGACCATTCGCAACTCAAAGCATACCACCCATTCCATCATCGGTCCAGCCACTGGCAACGGGTGTAGTGCCGCCTCGAGGTCCTGTAGCTTGTGAAAGCGCGGCCCAGCTTCTCCAGTTTTCTTCTTCTGCTAAAGTAGCGTTACACTGCGTCGAACCCCTCCGACAAGACGGCCCAGGACAAGGGCAAAGGGAGACGAGGGCGGCGGTGCAGGTGCTTTGCCGCTAGTCTCCGGCATGTGAAAGAGACAAACAAGGTATCGAACTGCACCCCTACTCTCCGTCCGGTGCGGTTCAGACCCCTCCTGCGCTGCCACTCGACAGGGAGCCACCAACCTCAAAGTTTTGAAGGTTCGCTCCCGGCTCCCCTCCGTCTCATCCAATCCTCTCCAGCATACCTCTCCCGTCCGCCGCCATGCCTTCGGACTTTTGACTTTGTGTGCCCCCATTTCTTCCAGTTGCTCAACATTCCACCGTACAAAGTCGCCAGCTGTCCGTCTACACCACCTCCCTTCATCTTCCTGCCTCTCCTCTTCTCCGTGCTGGAAGAGATTGGGAAACATCGACAGTGGGTTCGGTTTTGCAGCGGTATCGAACGATCGGACCGCGGACCGAACGATTGTAAGCTGATCATACGACTCAGGTACCGGGAGATACTGGTCACGTCCGGAACCACACCTGCCTACACTGAAAGATAAACCGCGGATCGGCCAATTTTCGAGCACATCGAGGAGATGGTGTGAACGAGGTCTATCGCGAGCAACCACCCAGCGCAAATTTCTTCCTTTCCCCGACTTTCTGGTACAGCGATCGCAACCATGGGTCTCATCAACCCCGTCTACGCCATCATCGTGCCTTTCCTCTTCCTCTTCACCGTCCCGCTCGCCATCTTTGCCGGTATCACAACAACATTCGCCTTTACCGTCCTTATCTTCCGGGTAATACTAGTCTACTTCGACCTCGCCCTGTCTCTCCTGCCGTCGTACATTACCGGACGCCCTCGGTACCTGTCCTACGCAACCAAGACTCCGGCGTCTGGCAGTCCCTCGCCATCCTTGACGCCCACCCGGCGTTCGGCTTCACGTCGCACGAGACGGCCATCTTCCGCCTCCGCGGTCTCCGTTGGCACAATAACACCCATCTCAGAGGCCGGCGGGCTTGGTCTTTTCCCGTCCGTTGGAATCGACCGCGACTACGAGGCGTCGGTGGTTGGCGGCTAGGAAACGGCAACGACGACGAGTTGTGGATGACGATTAATTCGCGTCTCGAGCTGCCCGATCGCCAGTATCAACGGCACCACCACCGGACCCCCAGTGGTGGACCTACCACCCCCGGCGGCGGAGACGGCTACCTCATGATGAAGGGCGGTCGTAATCGGAGCCCGGAAAGTAACCGGGGCGGCTTCACTGCTATCGTGTCGCCAAACAGCTCTAGAGCACGGACACCGACAAACTCACACATCGCGTTTACGGCGCTTGACGGCGTCGACGGAGACTATTTCCCATCCTTGTCGTCGCCAAAGACTGTGAGGAAAGTTGCCGTGGCATGAGAGAAGCTTCCGGATATCAGGAAGCCAAAAGTTATCATTAATGAACGTGACAAAGGAAAGACAAAAAGAGGAAAAACAAGGTTCTCATCCCGGTTCTCTTCTCACGACGATAACGGTCAAAGTACGCCCTCAAAGCGGGCGATGTAAGAGAGTTGTCAGTATCTTTCCTTTGTTGAGTTGGAGAACAGGGTATGGATTGAGCCCCGGAGCGGGCAATGGAGTGACGGTCAAGTAGAATCGGGATACATCATGATGGGACAATCTGCAGAAGGCATGCAACGTGCGACCTGGCGAGGTCAGCCGCGAAATGGGTACGGGTGGGTTTCGGGAATCATCAGGCGTTAGGTTGTCACATCTCATCCACAGTCCCAAACGGACGCTCAATGAAAGCCGTCAAGGATCAAAAGGCATCAAGAGCAAAGTGACGATGAGCCGAAAACAGTAAAGCGCCGTTCTGATTGAAGTCAAGAGAAAAGAAAAGAAGAAAGTGTGTCTTATTTCTAGACGTGGTATCCTATCGTTGACCCCCCCAAACGCCGTCATTACCCCAAACAAAACACCAAAACAGACCAAACGACTACACTCTCTCTCACCCCTGGGCCACCTACAACGTCTGCCAAAAGTAGTTGGCGTAGAAGAACTTTGAAAACTTCTTGTCCATGTTGACGACGTGCACGTCGCCCTTGCGATCGTTCCGCACGACTGCGCGGCTGAACTCTCCATCCCGTCCGTCGCGCTCGATCTCGATGCCGAGGCTGCGGTACACCTTGAGGCGCAACAGGACCTCGTCGTCGACGGGGTCGCGGCGGCGCGCCAGGTCGTCGGCGGAGCCGTCGAGCCCCTGGATCTCGAGCTCCTGCAGCCGCGCGTTGAGGTCCGCGGCCTGCTGGGCGAGGCGCTCGGCCTCCATCTCGGCGTCGGAGGCGGCCTTCGCCGTGCGGAATTTCGTGGTGTCGAGGCGCGCGATCTCGGAGGCGTGGGCGGTCGAGGAGTGCTGCGAGGTGAGCTCGGCGTGCTGCGAGGACATTGTGTTCAGCTGGCGGGAGAGCCCTGCGGCGCATGTCAGTCAAGTGTCGGGCGAGCGTGTCTGTTGACGCGTTTCGGTGTGCGGGTGAGGGGCGCGGAGTGAGAGTCCGGGGCGAGGTGTTGGACGTACTCTTGAGTGCATCTTCGGCTTCGCTGAGGCGCAGCTCGCGGGCCTGCTGGAGCGTCGAGAGTTGCTCATTGATGCGCGCGACGGCGTGCTTGTCCACTTGGATGTTGAAGTTGTCGATCGTGTGGTGGATGAGCTGTATGGCGACGGTGGTGTCAGCATAACCCCTCCAAGCAGTGACAATCAACATCCGGGGAGGGGTGACATACCGTGGCGGGCTCCTCTGCTAGAAGCATGTTGACCGATTTTCCCCCGTTGCGGTTTCGTGGTGGTGATCTATGCTTCTTCGTAGGGTGCGTGATGCGTCGGTTCGTCAAGTCGGTCGCGTCTTTCGTAATTCGTGAGCGTCGTGGATTGATTAACGGATGGATGCTGCCAGAAAGTCGGGGAGAGAGACATGGCCCAAACCCAATGTGGAAACACCTCTAAACAAAAAAACTGCTTATCGGGCTCGCTATCACCGGGACGACAATCGGCTGACTACCCCCTGTCAGCCGGGTCCGCGGGCAGTCGGTGGGCCCCGCTCCAGCTACGCAGTCGTCATCCGCCACCCCACAGATCTTCAGATGTCAGAGCTTCAGCCACTCCGTCTCCCCAAAGCAGGTTTGCCCATTTGCCATCCATCCTGCGCGCCGGATTTCAGCCCACCTTTTTGCATTCAGCACCTCGGCATCGCAGACTGCGACAAACGATCTCTACTACTCCGACTACACACGACGATAGCCTCGAAACCGCCCGCCTGTCGAACGTTGAACCAGGCATAGCAAGAGCCCAGGAGGAAACAAAACAGCCGTCCATCGCACGAGGCAACGAAAGCATCACGCAAAAATGGTCGACCTACCCTGTAAGTCCACCAACCCCTCCTCCCTTCGTCCTCCCCCAAACGACGCCAGAGCGACGGACAGATCGCTAACCTACGAAACCACGCAGACGCCCTCGACGCGGAAACGTAGGTTTTTAACTGCCCACCGCCCCCGCGCGCATCATGCCATATTTGCAGCTCGACTGACGACTCGAACCGCAGGCCCCTCAAGGCATCGGAGCTCCAGGTCCTCCGCGCCCAATATGAGAAGGAAGGCGACATGGTCGGTGTACAGACCAAGTTCAACTACGCATGGGTGCGGCATCCCCTCCTCCCTCTGACGCATCATCCCCCCCGAACCGCCTCTTCGCCGGTCGTGCTTCCAGCTAACACGCACGCCACCTCAACAGGGCCTTGTGAAATCAGACTCCCGCAACGACCAACAGCTCGGCGTCCGGCTCCTCTCCGAGATTTTCCGCGTCTCCCCCGAGCGCCGCCGCGAATGCCTGTACTACCTCGCCCTAGGCAACTACAAGCTCGGCAACTACGGCGAGGCCCGCCGCTACAACGATCTGCTGCTCGAGAAGGAACCCGCGAACCTGCAGGCCTCGAACCTGCGCCAGCTCGTCGATGACAAGGTCGCCAAGGAGGGCCTTATGGGCGTCGCTATCATCAGCGGCGTGGCCGTCGCCGCGGGTGTTGTAGGAGCGTTTTTGATGAGGAATGTCAAGAGGAGATGAGCTGGACACGTCTAGGAACTCGTGGAGAGGATTGAGTGTGGGGGCGTCTAGAGTCGAGAGAGGGGGAAAGAGAAATAGAGACGAGTGGTGTGAGGGAACAAGAGGAGCGACGGCACGAGCAAAGGGGGGGGGCCAACGCACATGTGTGTGGTCTGGTCGACATCCCTTTTCTCCTGCTTCTTGTTCGGTTAATGTGTATTTGTATGGACATGACGGCTTTTTCGGTGTACAGGCGTACACATAACTCTATTCTACCTGCCTTCAGAGCATCCGTCGCAGAATCCCACGCCCAAATCCAGTGTCCTTGCGAGACGACGTTCGTTCTCTCTCCGGGCCAGAGGCTCGAGGGTCGTGATATTCTCTGGACGCGCGCAGGGGCGTAACGAAAGACCTTGAAGCGCCAGCGGTCCAGGCAAGCTTGCAACTTGGGCTTCAGGCGAGGAGCAATCTCGCCACGCTCGGGAGGCTGTCAGGGGGACGGGAGGGGGAGGGGGCGGCTTCTCAGAATCTATTGATTCAAACAAGCCAGCTTTGTCGATTCTTGGGTTGTTTTTCTCGAGACTTGAAGAGCCTGGGCTGGAGGGCTATCGACTGATTCATCTGGGTGGATCTTCATAGTACGAACAAGGCCGAGATTTGCAGTCTTGGTATGCAGGCGATATGTGAGGTGCGTCAGCAGGTCGAGATCTCAATTAATAGGGCCCTCAACCTGGGCCCATAAATGGGGATGTGAGTATCCAGGACCTGGCATTGGACACGGGTGTTGCTGCCGACGAACGAGGCGTCGACCTCGGCTCATCTGGTAGGCAATCGGAGAATCACAAGTGAACCATATAGCCTCGTCGATAAATAGAAAGTCTACTGCTCATGCTCTAACTGCATTACGAGGTCATATCCTGAGTGGCCCTCGTTATCAAGCGGAGATACCGCTGCTTTCTGGATGGGCAACCTAAATATTTACGCAGTACACGTCCCGTTTCAGAGCACATTGCTCCAGGGCGTGGTCCACTTGAAAAAGAAAAATGTCATGAGCGACTAATGCTCGAACGCCATCAACCATCTTCGTAATTCGTGATTTGGTACCGCCCGGCACGATCTTCGCGCGGCCCATTCAAGTGACCGTGACACACCCCGGAAATAGGGTGGCAGGCGCTTCAGCCAAACTAAGGTCTCCGTCGCGCATTGTTGTCTCCCGAGCCTGATCCTCTAGAAAATTGGTTTCTCAGCCAGTTCAGCGGACCATGGTTAGAACCAGCGTCCTGGTTATTGTCGCGATCTCTTTCCCAGTTGCCAGACGATGGACTCCGTTGTCTAGCTCGGAATGAGTCGGACTGGTGCCGGCGAAGGGTCGGAGGCGAGTGAGAATCCCGCCGGGACCGGAAACTGGGCATTCGGCTGGCATCCTGGGGGCGTGGCGGCAGATCGGCGTTACGAGGATCGTCCCAGCCTGTGCTTGAACCTCCGTAGTTGGGGAGGGGCACATCCCAGTCAGACGCGGGCGATCTTTGAGGTCGCGTGGAGTCGGCGGGAACTGGCGGACGTGGAGGAAAAGCCGACACTCCCCAGTGGCTAGGCATTCCAGGCGGCGCATCACCCCAGTCCAACGGATGGTGAGAGCTACCTGAAGAGTCCGGTGCCGCATCGGACGCACGTTGAGAAGCATTGTTGTTCGCGTCGTTGTTTGAACCGCTTGCGCTGGCATTGTTATTGCTGTTGCTGGGTTCCTCGATGGGAGTGCGGCAGATCGGGCATGTGTTGTGCTCCTTCAACCACATGACGACGCACTGGTCGTGGAACCAGTGCTTGCAGGGCAGCACCGTCGCATCGTCGCCCTCGTGGAAATCGTCGATGCAAATGGTGCATTCGGTTTTGCCTTCAGGGCCCAACATCTCCTTGTCCACCTTCTTGCGTTGCAACTTGCTGAGCGCATCTTCAGTTGCCGGGGGTGCCGCAGTACTCAGAGGGTTTTGCTCCATCAACTGGGAGATAATGCGGTCCAGGGCCTCTTGAGTGTACACTGCGTCACCATGCGAGGCGTTGGCCGGGTTAAGCATGTTGAGGATCTCGTGGAGAAGCGTGGGCGCCCCGGCAGCTGCCCGCTGTCCCTGGCCAGGACCTGGCATCCCTCCAGGTTGGGGAGGTCCTGCTCCGGCTAAGACACTGCTGAAGATACTGGGAGCCTGGTTAGCATTCGCTCTGATGGAAACCACCATAATTCGAGGTCTAGTCGGCGGCTGGCCACGGGTATTGAGGCGGACGTACGACTGGAACGGATCGCCTCCGGGTCCAACAGGAGAGCCTTGATGAACGTGGATCGGCCCGGTGGCGATTGTGAAGCTCGTGGTGCCTCCAGGGCCTGCTCTTTGATAGGTGCGAACATTGGCTTGACCTCCGAAAAGACCACCGCCGGCAAAGCCAGGGGGGCGAGTCTCGTCGGGAGGTCGCGGTGGTAGACCCATGCCAAAGTCGTTGACCATGTCAATGAAGCGTCGGATGATCTGGTCGCCATCGTTCGCATCGAACGGCTGGCGTGTGTTCGGGTTCGGGGTCTGCCTCGGCCGCTGAGAGTTGTCCCATATTGTTCGGTGAACGACGAAACCGCCGGGACCGCGATGCAGGTGCTCCTCTATATCGGCCTCCTCCGGATCGGAGTCGTCGTCATATCTGCCTCGGTGACTCGGGGAGTCATGAAGCGGGGGGCCGTCTTGGATATCTCTTGGGTCGTTCTCGGGAGAGACCTGAGCAGTGGTCAGTAAATGCGGCGAACGCATGGGATGCGAGAGTATGTGACATACGATCTCCGTGATCTCACTTTCGCAGCGAGGACACTGTAGGCCATGCTCATCTTGCCACCACTCGTGCGAGCAGGCATGGCAGTAGACCACCTCCCGGCCAGCCGTGGCATCCAGGTGTCCCCCTCTCGTGTTGTGGGACTCCATCTCGGCCTGGTTGCGCTGATAGGCTGCTAGGGCGGTGAGTCCAAGGCCGACAGCGAGGCCGGCGGCGCGTAGTGCTCGGAACGCCAGTCTGAATGATTTGGGAGGTAAAGTAGGGTGGCACAAGCTTGTTGACAATGCCGCAAATCAGCAGAGCAGTGGGCGCTTAGGAAGCTCCGGTGCCGGTCGCCCAGTAGTCTGCAATATCGATAATTGTAATGATGGGTGAATCCTATTGCGGCAAGAATGGTGGATAGCTGTTGCCGTCGAAACGCAAAGCTGCTGTTGGTGTAGGACGCAGGCGTCAGCTGAATCGACGTTGGGGATCGATCGTTATCGGCGGAGAGCGGGCGGAAGGTGCGGCACAACGGTGGTGTTGTACGTATGAGGTAGGTAGGCAAGGAATGCTGAGGGAAGACCTACAGTGCCAAACATGTCAGTACCGCAGCCTGCTTCTACACTGACGAGAGGTGCAGCCAGTTAAATGAGGCCCGAAATGTTGCCTGTGTATATTCCATGTTCGGCATTTATTTCATGACCGTGACTGGTATGCGAAAAGTGTGGTGACCGCAATGTGAGGAACCAAAGGACATACCTAGCTAAGCCAATTACTGTCGGTGGAGAAGCTGCATATCTCCAAATGCAATGAAGCAAGAGGCGGGATGCTGCTGCGGAGTAGGAAATAGGGGAGAAGCAGGGGAAGCAGCGGGAGGGGGGAAGGCAACTTATTGGGATGAAGAAGTTTGTTGTTCGTAGTGATGCAGGTTTTGGAAGCGACCTTCAGAAAGAGAGAAACGCACTCGTCATGTGTCGTCGATGGCGGTGCCGTGCTGGGAGAGCTGGGGGAGGTACCTTTTCTTGGGGACGGAAAGGGCCACCGCTATGAGAAAGAGGGACATGACGTGACGTTCGTAGTGGGGAATACCGGTCGCCGGTGAGGGTGCTTTTTCTTTAGTAATCCTGCACTTGAAGGAAAGGGACACTGAACCACGGCCACGGCAGCGAGATGTGACGTCTCCACTTTTTAGCAGCTCTCGCCTTCCACCGGCTTCGGTGTGGCGGTGCGTCCGCTTTCACTGTCTTATTTCATCCATCATCCCACGTGCACGACGCCTCGTCAGGGCCATAAGGTGAGTTGTCCTGCTTAGGCATGCATTTCAATGCTCACATGCTTCATCCATACTGTCCCAGTGTGGCTTGGAGTGTCTTTTTGAAAACCTTCATCCTGGTTCAAATGGCCAGTATCATAACATGTATCTGACAGAAAGATTGTACCGTGGGCTTTCATGACACGCCACTGTTTGTTAAAGAAATTTGCTACGGGCAGCTTATACATCGTTTAACACTTGCGGTGTGCTCAGAAGATAAGTATCTGTGGCAGATGTTGCCCCTCTGGCTCGGCCACTCGGCGAGCGGCAAGTCAGGCTATGTAGCAAGGCACTTGTACTCTTTGCTTGTATGCAAACAGAATGCTGGTTGGGTATTGTTGTTTAGGGAAAGCTTCTTTTGACACCAGTATCACACGGCATGCCCCTTCCACAGCCCTGAAACACATGGCCTTGCTAGGATAGAACATGGCGACATGGCCGAAGAGTCCGAGTGGAGCTGTAGTGTGTCCTCCAAGACCTTTTCAGAACCTCAGCGCCCGGTATGCCGGCCAGCATATTCCTGAGCCGTACGGGCCCTGAGGAGGGAGGTAGCGTAGGCATCCGACTGACACAGAACCAGCTAACGGATCACGAAGTTTGTGTTCCTGATTGTAGTCATTGCGTCAGCATAACCCCTTGCCCGCTGTTCAGAAAGAGCCATACCCGTGCCGGCCGCCCTCATCGACTTCCTCGTGGCAATCTGATCCATCAGAGCTACGACTTCTTCCATCTTCCTCCCTGTTGCCAAGTGTCGACTGGTCTGCCCGCTGGTGTCCCACATGTCCGCGTCCGCTCCGGCCTCGAGCAGCAGCTTTGCAGCCTCGACATTCCTCCTCCATATCGCCACGAAAAGCGGTGGGGAGGAGTACCGTCCACCCCTCTTGTTGATGTCGACTCCATATTCCGGTCTCAGTAATAACTGCAGAATGGACGTCATGTTGAATGATGCGGCGTAGTAGAGGGGTTCTGTTTCTTCGATGACGTCGAGATCTGTCGAGTGTAGGAGGAACTGCACCCACGCCTCAAACGGGCCTCCGTGAGTGAGTTTCTTAGTCTCGAAAAAGTCGAGGATGAGGTGCTCATCTTGGTCAGACAGACGGAAGCGCTCCGAGTGGATGGGCCACATCAAAGTAGCGTAGTCGAGCAGCGGGTATACTGCGAAGCGGCCATCGACCTGCCACAGCGTATCGACTGGGCCCGAGATGAACGGTTCGAGTTTGAGGTATGCCAGGCACTTGCGCATAATCCTGCGATGCGACTCCGCGGCGTCTAGCGCAAACTCCGAGACGCTGGATGCCCGGATCCAATCCGACTGTAAGAAGGTCCGAATGGAGTCGTGGGCAAGCGTGACAAAGTAGTCACTTGCATGAGCTAGCCCTTGACATATTTCAAGGATGACGGACGGGTCGGTGAGTCTGCTGTCTCCATCAATGTCCAAGTCACCCTCCTCAAGAACAACAGCCTCTGCGAGCTCGTCCAGACGCAAGGGCCGTAGTGAGAAGCACAGCCATGTAAACGCCTCGCGAGCAATTCCCCGATCCTGTTGTGTGATTCGAGCGAGGATGCCGGCGTAGAACCCATTCAGGGTAGACGGAATATCGACAAGAACACGTCGGACGTCTCGGCCAGTACGAAGGGTGCTGAGCCTGTCCATGCAGAGTTTGGCCCATCGAAATCTACAGACAACGTCAATGAAGACCACACTTAAGTCAGCAGAAATACCCACGTTCCGTCAGCTTCCGACACGACATTCTTCTTGATCTCGTCTCGAACTTTGGGACTCAAGGACTGGAAACCAAGTTCGTTAGCAAGCCTGTTTTCGACATAGAGCTCGATGTCCAGATCGATAGCGTTAGTGTTCATATGCTCGACATATATGCTAGGGTCAGATTCTGCCGGCTCTCGCGTACAGGTAACCAAGACACGGAGATTGGAGTGTCCCCGACATAGGGTCAGCAAAGCTCGAACGATCAGCGACTCGTGGCTCGTCTCATTAAGAGCGTCAATCATGAGATAAAAGACGTGGAACCGCTCGAGAGCCTCGTCCATAACTTCATATATCTGATCAACAGACAGGTTGTTCTGCGGTATCAAGGTGTTCCCCGATTGTCTGAGCGGCCGAACATGGTCCAGGATCTCGGGTGCTGTCGCCCCTATCTGAGCCAGAATGGAGCCGAAGACGTTAGGCACGGCCTGAGATGCTGCATCGTCCAAGGAGCAACAGTGGAAGCCCACTCCGATACTGGCTTCCTTTTCCGAAAAACGGGGATTAGATCGCTTCCGGAGCTCTTCGACGAGATGGGAGCTATGCAGAATGTGTAAGCGCGATGCAAACAGACAACGTTGGGACTAGGCTTCTCTCACAACAGCACCGTCTTGCCCGAGCCCGCTGGCGGGTGTTAGCTAGTGTGCCAAGCCTGCCACCCATCGTCGAAGAAAGAGGATGGACGGCCGAATAAACGACTGACTTACACCGCCCAGTGATCCAGAAGACTGGCCAATCCGTCGGCCCGCCCTCCTGCCACGACAGAAAACTGCCGTGGCGGATCCAGTTTCCGGTTCCCGGCGCACGGTCGTGTCTGGAGCTGACCAGCTTGTCCTCGCTGTTGACGGGTGACAGCCACTTCAGCAGGTTGGCCGTCTCGTCGAGCATGCGATCGGTCTTCCGGGCGATGATGTCCTCATGGACCATGGCGATCAGCTTCTGCACCTCGACAAAGACGGACGACGTGATGTCGAGCGAGTCTCGCATTAGGACCATGATAAACCACGTCTTGGCCCTTTCCACGGTCGCGAGGTACTTGTCAACATCGCCCGCCCGGAAGGGCCAAGCCAAGCTCTGTACGGCGCGACCTACAGAGGATTTCTTGGCCGTGCCCAACTTCTGTTGTATGGCATCAAGAGTTTCCTGAGTCATTTCGAGCATCGACTGGGCCTGTTCCTGCAGCGGAGTGTCCAAAATCTTCTTGTCCTGAACATCAAAATAGTCCATTGCCCCCTTGAGAGCGAGCAGCTCTTGGGTGAGTTTGCGAACGTCATCCTTGGCGCTCTTGACTGTGGAGGCGTATGTGCAGAGGCGCTCGACAACGTCGGCGACGCAGAGGGCGACCTCTAGAATGGTCAGGGCCTCGGCCATTGGCTTGTGGCTTCAGCAGCTCCGGCTTTATGGCATTAACCAGCTTTTCAGACTCGGATGCCGGTGGCAATAGTGATGGCCTCGAATCAAGGCTTCCTTAATTTCTCTAAATCAAGCAGTGGAGGCTGCAGGTTTGTTTACGGAGGGAAGCACCTCGGCTTGTTTGGGGTATTGAACGAAGCTTGGGGCCGTCTCCGGGTCGAAACAAGGCGAGGTCGGACATGAGACCCCAGACGCAATTCCTTGGCCCAGTATAACTGGATGACAGAACGGCGGACGGCGGTTAACGTACTGGAACGAGGGAACTCAGTTACGGATTGTCGAATGTTGTTGGCCAGGATTTCCAAGATATGATTGAAGTGAGGTATGTGGTCCGTGACGGGGGCGGGGGGAGGGATCGA
>JAIMZG010001490.1:0-31882 GCA_020466075.1 Colletotrichum coccodes
GGTTACGACCGTGGCTACCGTGAGGATCGTGGCTACGACCGCAGCTACCGTGAAGATCGTGGCGGCGGCAGCACTGGCGGCTATGAGAGACGCGAGCGCGGCGGCGATGATACTTACAGCAGTGGTAGCCGTGTTGACCGCTATGGCGGCGGCGGCAGCGGTGGCGGCGGCGGTGGCGGACGTGAAGAGCGCGGCGACCGCTATGCTCGTGGCGGGGATGATCGTCGTGGTGGCGGCGCTGCAGGATACGAGAGACGCGAGCGCGGCGGTGACGACACCTACACCGGTGGTGGCCGCGACGGACCTCGCTCCCGCGATGCTCCTGCCGGCGGCGCAGCCTACGCTGATGCCCCTGCCCGCTCTGAGGGTCGGGAGGCCTATGGAGGTTGGCTATCTTGACCCATTTCCCCCGCTATGCGTCTTTTGCTAACATTTACAGGCTCTCGCTGATTTCCACACGGCTCTTTCACGCCGTTAATGCGCCCATTTTGTGGCGACTAACCCAACACCCCTTTCACCTTCCACAGTGCGATCGATTACGGCGGATATCCCAAAAAATTGCGTCTCATGGAGTTCTTGTGCACTGCAACTAGTCCGGGATGGAACATAAAATGGGGGTTTCGGCCTGCGTGGTTCACGGCTCCTAGGTCCCAGCATCTCATTGACAATGGCTGTTGGCGAGAATCAGCTGCCTTTCATTTGGCGATTGCCTATCAATTCGGTCTTCTGCAGTCAACGAATATCTGGCGGTCTTTATGGTAGCTTTGGCAAACAATCAACACGGCAAAACGGCAGGCATCGACAGGCTTTGGCCAGAGTGACAGTCACTTCTTCCTCGTGGATCAGCACTTTCGTTACTACAACACGTCGTGGGCCGGCGGCGGTCCATGGTTGTTTCCTCACGCAAACCAATTTCCAACTTGTACCATTATTTATCGCGTCCCGCTTCGGGTCGATTCGAGTTTGAGACGGCTTCACAAATTCGGCATGGCTCTTTCGATGCAAATCTCAGCATGATAAGATGTTGACCAGCAATGCAACATGAATGACAACCGCGTCCCTAAATACAACTAAACCGTAACTGTGCCGCCTGAACGCCAAGTCTCAACCTTCTCGTCGTAAATGAAACGCCTATCCTTCGCCATTCACACGCCCACTGTTCTTCGTCTTGTCGTTGCCTTTGCACAGACCAGCGGCGCGGGGTACAACGAAGTCGTGGCCTTTATCACTTCGCAATCTCAAGCTGACCGCCTCTCGTTATCAAGGCCGTGTTTTCCGCCTTGCTTGGCTCGTCTATGAACAGCGTCGAAGTGTTCAAAGGTATCTCCCCCCAACAGTTACGAGCAAGACTGATGATTTAGCAAAGAGCAGCTGTCGAGGTAAATTGATGATCTTCGGCTCGCAAAGTGGTCGCCTGCCAAACTTTTCGTCGCTCATAGCCTTTGAATCGTTGTATATCTATACTGGCCGCATCTGTCGAGGAGGTGTTGCCACCAAGCCGGATTTGATGTCAGCATACAAAAATTTGCCACGAGCCCACCCCTCACCTGACATGATCTAGGTTATCTCAGCTTGACAAGGGCTCTGTGTTTGTCGAAATGGCTCGTGTCAATTTCCTGACATGGTTGTCCCTTCCATCTCGAAAGGCGTCGCTTGCTCAAAGGCAAAGTGGCCTGACATTCTATGTTGCGAGGGTTCAACATAGCGCGTTGAACCAAGAACCTTTGAACCGTTATTACTACCGATCTTGCAATGATCCAAGTGACGCCTAGCAGGGAATGCTCCTAACTCGTCCTGGCAATTGCGTTGCTGTACAGAACATCCCGAAGCCTTGCCGAAGCCTTCGACGAACTTTGCCCTGCCACGTGTTAGGATTAATACAAATCTCGGGTTCCAAGCTGACTAATGTATAAACCAGTCACGTCGGTTCAAGCACAAGACGCTTTATATAGCCTCTATGTACAGGAACATGACTTCAGTTCATGAGCCCAGGATCCTCGACGCCCACTGCCATCCTGGTGAATCTCTACAGTCTATCGTGTCGAAACAGAATGCTGTTGTAGATTTTAGGAATTCATTCATTCATTCAGTCATGTCCTGTGACTAGTATGTAGTGTATATATCCTCTTCATCTTAGTCGTCCCTAGGCGCATGCTGCGGATTAGGCGCAGGCGCTCCAATGAGCCAGCCCACACCCGACGTCAAGGTTCCCATTGCAGCCTCACGAAGCTGGTCGCGCTTCCTCGCTCTAGGGTTGTCATCGTGAAGATCCCCATCGCTACCTGCCACTGAGCCCGCCGGAGCGGGAACGGGAGTTGGGGCCTTACCGCCCGCAGACTGCTGCAGCGTCGAGAGCGCCGCAAAGTTGCGCGAGGCGGCGCGGGCCGTGGCGCGGGACAAGTCGAACAGCGACATGGGCGCATCGTCGCCAGCCTTGTTCGTGCCCGCCAACAAGCGAGTCTGCTGGGGACCCGGTGGCTTGTGGTATCGGGCTGTCGTAGGGGCTGCGTCAAAGCCGCCGGGCATACCGGAGTGGAGATCAGCGGCAGCGGCGTCAAGATCTGCTTCGCGAGCGGCCTCTTCTTTGAGCGCCGAGTCGAGCTGTTCTTCACAGCGCCGGAACGTCTTGAGTATCTCTTGCAGTTGCGACGGCGGTGCAATACGCAAGGCTGTGGCGAGGCAGTCGATGCGCTGTTCTAGATGCCGGATGTCAGGATTCCCGCTGGCGTTACCCAGGTGTGTTGGGCGTATCGTGCGGGCTGTTCTCATGTATTGTCCCGCCTGCAGCGCGGCCCGCCACGACCAGTCGTCGCTGAGCTTCACTGTGGAATGCGTCCTTGAGTGACCGAGCTGGCTGCTGAGCCGGTTTAATACGTAAGAGTACGCCGTCTCAAAGTCGTCCTCCTTGAGTGCCGCCTCAATGCACATGGCCGTGATGCGCTTCGCCGTGGTGTCGATGTGGGCCTCCTCATCTTCCGGGACCTTAGCGACGACGCCCCTTTTACTTCGGTCTACTAGCCCCGCGCGAACCAAGTTGGAACCCACGTCTAACAGGTCGTGGATGCGTGTGTAACTTTTTGGGTTCTGCTCTAGGACCTTACCAATGATGGAGACGGGGTCCGAGTGGACACGCAAAACGACAGGGGTGAAAGGCTCACCTTGCCTCAGTACTAGTCGGTAGTCGCTGAGGACATGCGTTGCCTTGAGCAGTGAGTCGATCCGGCGGCGTTCGGGGAGAGACTTTGTGATGGTCCGAGGGAAGGCGTTGATACTATGTGAGTTAGTTAGTTGAGCCAACAGGGATCAGCGAGGAGGGGGATTCGCGGCACGAACATTTCGTCGCATCTCTTGAGGCCGCCCCTAGTGCGATTCGGATTCGACGCGTTGTCATATGCATTGAGCGCAGCGGCAACGATTGTCTCTTGAAGGATTTGTGCTGGCAGCGGCTCGTCGGGAGCGTCTTCGTACAGCGATTTTGCCAGCGAGTACCCTGCATATGATTAGCAAGATCAGTGGTGACACTTTGATTGCTGAGACTTACGTGCACTGAACAGAAGTGCCTTCAAGATTTCGGTTTCAATGACCTCCGGTTTGACCTTGGCAAACACTCCCATGCCTTGTGCATTCGCCGAGGTGGTGATGCCCCAGTTCTGGAGCCACAATACTTCCCTCCGTGCCCTGATCCAGAAGTCCTCGTCATTCTTGGGAGCCCTTTCAGCGATAGCGTGTATCAACTTGACCACCTCGGACTTCTGGTCTCTTTCGTCCTGAACAAATGCTAGGTCTCCGGCTCTTTTGATTGTGCAGGGTAGCCCAGATTGGGTCAGTATGAATGCGCTGAGGATCAGAGCGTGTAGCAGATGTGTAGACTTCATCGACGGCGTAGTGAGAGGATTTGAGTGCTTGAGTAGGTCGTCTCGCATAAATACCGTGTTCTTGTGGGACAGGATCCCTTCGCCTTCCAAGTATGTGACAGCGGATAAAGTGTCCGCGCCTTCGTGCAAGGACAGTATGTCATCCTGACCTAGCAGATCCATGACCTTTCTCAGCATTTGGTGAGCTCCCTCGAGCGCTTCGATAGTGGCCTCGGGTACGAGATATGCACCAGCCATGATCGCCCGAGCGTATCGGCGGTCGAGGTATTGTTGCTGCTGTTCGCTGATCCAAACGACATCATAATCCCCGAGATCGACGTCAACTGCGCCTCCCCATTGCTCGACGGCAGCGACAGCTACTCTCCAAGTGGTGGAGCTCTGTGACAGGAGCCACTCGAGGAAACGTTCCCATCCCGGACTAGATACGCTCTCCCCAGAAAAGTCGCTTTCCTCCAGTCGTTTCCAACGGGCATCGTCATGCAGCCAAGGTACGAGCAATCCTCTTAAATCTCTCCCGATGAAGCCATAGTCTTCCTGCCGTCTGCCCGTCTGCGACAGAAGGGCGTCAACCGCGGCGCCATCAGTGAGACTGTGGAATTCGGCCAATGTACATGGTATGCTGTCCGCCGGGTAGTACTCGTAATTCCTCCTTAACAACGGCAAAATAGTTGAGACCATCCATGTACGGATGCTAGGGGCGTATTGTAGGAATGGGCCGAGCAGTTCGGGCAATTGGATGAGCAGACCGGCTTCCTCGTCGACGCGGTGAGCTCGGCGGAGCAGAAACAAGGCCACTGGATCGTATTCTGTCTCGATAGGAGTATCGTTCCGAGCAAGAGGTAGCAAGTGCAGTTTGCGAACCTTCTTTGCAGCATCCTCGCCTGTAAGGTTCTCCACGATGGTGTAGTCGATGTCACCGGCTTCACGATCGGCGAACTCGCCGTTCGAAAGTTCTTCTAGGAATGGCACATATTCGCTGGATCGGACCGTCTCGGGCAGATAGGTCAGGAGTATGCGCAGGACGAGATCCTTGCGCAGGACTGCGGCATGCCGGGACGTGAGAAAGGCCAAGCTGTCAATGTCGGCATTGGTAGCTAGATGTACGGCCAAAAGCACCAGCTTCGGCGGGGATAAAACGAGGCTCATTTTGCGTGGTTCCAGAACATGTCCGACCGACTGCGCTGTCAGGAGGAGTTTCGCTCGTTGGCTGCAGGGGAATAGGTTGGCCAGCGGAGGTATTGCAGGCGTCGCCGGTATATCAAACAGAATAGCATCGAACAAGTCGACATGCATGTGGGCATTAAGCTCCGAGTCTCCAATGTGCGTGTCCAAGTTGGAGTACATTGGGCAGGTACTTTAGCTTCGTCATAATTTAGTGGAGTATTGCAGGGGTCACACTCGAGCTTAGGCGCGCGCTAGCCGGGAGAACCCACCACGCAGCCAGAATCGCTATTGGAATCAGGTACCTCCTGATAGGATGAGATTTCCTGACAGCCGCGGGCTCTTCCGTTGGCCACAACCACCCACGACTCTCCCGGACTTTGGACTTCGCGATTCTATCTCCAAGACTTTATCCAACGATCTCTGAGCTTCACCTACCCACCAATTGGCGCCTGTACATCCATAATGGCCTCTGGATACGGTCTTCACGGAGGTATGCTTCGATCCCCGCTGCTATTGATGCCGTACTGACCCGATAACGCCCTTAGGCCCGTCGCGGTGCTTCCCCTTCTGGCAGGAGCTCCTCGGCTGCTACGTCGTCAACACTACCGGAGAAGACCACTCGGGGAAGAAAAAATGCGGCTTAGCCCTGGAGGACTACTACGAGTGCTTGCACCACAAGAAGGAGGTTTGTTGCATCCATTGAATCGCGACGACAGGGCCAATGAATGGCAGCTCACCAATGGTTTCCAATCGTACAGGCCGCAAGAACGAGGGCACTTCAAGCCGCCTACCGAAAGGCCGAGTCGGCCAGCGCACGAGACAACGCTCCGAGTGCGGGGCAAATACGCAACTTGGGACTGCTCGGCAAGGAGGACGATACGAAGGTCGTGACGGGGTCGAGTTGAACAAGATAAAAGCTGGACTTATGAGGGGGTGATAAACATGTACATGGCGCGAACCGGATAGGTAGCTGTTATCAGCAGCGAATGGCCAACCATTATTTTCTTTCCTATTCATCAAAACCGATGCGCGGTATCTGGGGAGCTGACAGCAGGTCGACGTCAATTTCGAAATGCAACAGCCGTGGCAGGGTCCTGTGAATGCCGATTGCTTTCTGGCGACCAGTTGCTTGTTCGGGGTAAACGGAGTTGGGAGCTCGTTGTGATGAGCTTGTACTTTAGGCGTCACAGCTGATTTCACCCCACGTATCAACGGGGAGATATGCTTGAGCTGCCGGATGAAGGTGCGTATAAGCCCTATCGAAGGCGCGGACTGAACACCGTTTAGGATGATACAATTTTATCTCATTTGCTATCGGGGGACGAAATCACACAACCTGTCTTGAAGTGGGACGACCCCCTACGAAAGACGCGACCCAGAGGTCTTGCCCGGTTCATATCTGCCTGCGACTGTGAAGAAAACCAGGATTTCTCACTCTCCCCGTTGGTCCTTCCACCTTTAGCTCACGACCGCCTCGTCGCCAATGCCCTGTTCTTGTTGGCTTCTGAGTTTTCTTTCACCACCAACTTTCTTCCCATGGTCTCCATCACCCACCTCGTCATTCTAGCTTCTTCTCGCGGCTTTCCTCGCACGCCTCTTCAAAGGAAGCAACCGGAAAACAGCGAAGATGCCCAGCTTCAGAGGTCTAGAAGTCTCAGTGGTATCAGGCCTTGATGCCGAGGACATCGTCGAGTTGCCTCATCCTGAATCTTCATCCGTTCGTCTTCGGGGCCCTCATCCTGTCAGCCCGATATCGTCGTCCACGTCCCGTTTCGTCTCAACATCGGACAAATGCAAACCCACAACTTCGGTGTACATCCCATCATCTCCAGGTTCGTCGTCGCCGTTGCCCACTTTCCTGCCATTTGGTTGTTATGGTCGGCAACAACTAACAGCCAATATACAGGTGCTCAGTTCCACCTGCGATACTCCATCAATAGACCCCCTCCCAATGCCATGTACCTGTACTTCCGAATGACCATGAACGGCCGCCAAGTCGTATCTTGGGGCATAAAGTCACAAGCGATCCAAAGCCAGATAATCAGCCATGCCCTCTACGAACCCGATGGCAAGTGGTACTATCGGGATAATGGAATCACATACAAGCGCGACGGCGTCGAGAAACGTTTCTTTTATTTCGCGCCACACTGCCAAGCATCGGCTGCTATGGATGGCGGTCTCATTGACCTCCAAGTCTTCCGATCCAAAGGTAGGAAAAGGAGAGCCCCTGAGCTGAACAGTTTCCGCAGTCAGGATAAGTACGGCATCACGTGAGTCGTTAACTCATCCCACATCCCACTCCAAACTTATTCGCTGACCCTGCATTCAGGTCTCCCACCGGTGGTCTGGTTGAGGTTCCCCAGGACCTCACCTTCTTTGACTGGGTTCTTGTTGACCCTGTCGACTCACCATTCGCTACATTCCGCTTCTTCTACCGCACTTGGGGAAATCTCAAGGCGCTAAATCTTGTGTCAGAGTCCCACTACAAGGAAATTATGACTACAATCAACAGGCAGGTCGAACGTCTGCCAGCCGCATCCAAGACGCCGGTTCATGCGGAGAAGAAAAATGGCAATAGCGACAATAGGCTGTGCGGTTTCGGTTCACTTGACGGATCAGTTTTCGTAGAGGACGGTATGGGCAGGGACAAAGCCAAGGGGAAGCAGAAGGCTCAGTGTACAGGGAGAGCGTTCTACCTTGTAACTCCGCCCGAGCTAGCACCACCTCCTTCTGCCTGGAACAAGGTGCCACAGCCCAGCAAACTGATGTGCGATTTTCGCCAAGCTTCGGAACCTCTGCCGCCTCTGCCTGTGCTGTCAGACATCGAGCTCCCACGGCGAAGGGCTTCTTTGGAGTCGAACCGAGCCCCCTCTGTCACCCCTTCGCTTCTGCCGTACACGGATGAAGCAAGCGGCAGTGACGAGTTTGAGCTCGGAGTTGCTAGACAAGTTAAACTGCCCTCACTTTCCCAGGAACTTATCGAGACCCCTTCACGTCCATTGCCCTCGCCACCCCTGCCATCATCGTCCGATTACGACATGACACCTCCACCCACTAGTGGTATGAAGGTTTTCGAAAGGACTGGACGACAAGATTATGTCGCCGCGGCTGCGGTGGCGGCCACTGCCAAGAATTCTGACGGTATGGGCATCTCAGAAGGAGAGTGGCTCAAGCGAAGTCCGTCACCGCTGCACCGGAAACGGGGAAATATGTATCTTAATAAGAGGGACGGCCGAATGGCTGTCGAATAATCAAGAGAATCGCCGTCGGGGCATCGTACCATGAACCGTATGTAGTACAGCTGATTACAGAGAGCTTAGACAGCATGGGGGTGCGTCTGATGTAGTTAAGAATGAACTGATCGAGCTGCCCCGTGTGAAGGGGTCCTTGAACTGTCTTTGCCGTCCTTATATTTGTCGTTCGTACCTCTTTGAATGTCTGTAACAGTGCATTTTATTCAGCGCCACGTTGTCGCCTTGCCCGGTCTATGGATCCCCTGTCCTTGTACCCGTCGTCCCTGTCGTTCCCATCGTCCTTCTCTTACTCTCGTATATAGTTTTCGTAGGATGAAGAGAGAGAGAGAGAGAACGAGAAACTGGCTGGGCTAGCGGCAATGACGGAGATGGGCGAAAGAAAGGCACTTGAAGGGATAGTCTAAGCACATACATCCGCCTTGTACCGTGAACATGGTATCTGACTTGAGCGCATGTCAATCTAATTTTCAGGGCCACGCAAGGGCATCGTCTTATTCCTCGAGCAAAGTAAAAATGACCACTGTAATCTCCATGCTATGGCACCTAGGTGGTGATATAACTCTTCCTCTCGAATACTTGTTGCCTGACGTCTGATTACTGGCCACTTTCAATATAAAACTTCAGGTATCTCGAATCTCGATGCTACCACCATTTCTCGTAACGGACCTGCTCAGCTTTCAGACCCGCACCATCAGCGGACATAAGCTTCTCCACAAACTCATCCGTCATAGACGGCACACCGCAGACATACACTACCGCGGATCCGTATTCCTCTTTCGGCCCCAATGCCTCCGCGAAATCTTTTAACGTCATGCGGCGCCTTTCGTACGGGACGTCCATCTCGTTACACGAGAGTACGCCCCCCCTTGACTCAGATACCTTTCCCACGCCTGTGAGGAACAGCCTTAGCCTACCTCGCACCTTTCCTCGTCCATAAATACCCGCCAACCGCTCCATAAAGAGAATCTTCTCCGAGTCCAGCCCCTCGGCTGGCTTTTTTGTGGAATACAGGAACTGAACGTCGTACGGACATTTCTCCCCTCCACTGGCGAGGTGGCTGATGATGCTCATAAGCGGATTGACCCCCACGCCGCCCGCGACGAACACCACCCGGCGCAAGGGAGCGAGGTCAATCCCCTGCGGTGGCCAGACGAAGGACCCGCCGACTCGGACCTGAAGCTGCAGCGGTTTATCTTCCGGTCTTTGGTTAACGTCGTCAACGGGCTGGTCCCAGAGCCATACGGCAGGCGGGTTCGACGATGACTTCTGGACGGCGAGCTCGATGTACGCCTCGGACAGAAGGGCGGCTTTGAATGGCGGGCTGGTGATTGTGAAGCCTCCTGGTTTTGAGATGCCCGGGACAAAAGTGTCGAGCCACTGGCCCGAAAGGAACTGCTCAGGTGAGTTTTGGTCCGGCTTACATCTCGATTTGTGTTCGCGAAGTGAAAATGGGACGAGAGAACGTCGTTTTTCCATGTAAGAATTACGGACGGAAGCGGAAGGCGTATTACCTTGATGCTCGATCCCTCACGTATCCCCAGCCGGAACAGCCGAATGCTTTCGTTCACCTGGTCGACACGTCTGAGGACAACTGTGTGTAATGTCTATGGGACTGATCAGGCAATTGCAATTTACCCACGATTTGAGCCCATGTGATAAGCTTACAGAATCCCTCGGCTCGGTTGCCGTGCGCTCGATATGCGATTCTTTGCTTTCAGACGCCGCCTCCATTTTCATAGGGAACGAGAAGAAACCGTGGACCTAAGAGGCAAGTACAATTGATGATGTACTTGCAAAAGCTCTTCGAGACCGAAGCATATGGAAAATACCGGATATGAAGCAAACGTCGTGGCCTTCCTTGGGTTGAGGAGAGACGTGATGTATGATCCGAGGTCGGAGATGTTGGAGATGGACATGTCATTGTCCCGCACCAACGAGCGAGCGGGTGGAGGTGGACGTAGCAGAGCCACAACTTCGTTACACTTTAACAGTTGCGACAAAATCATCTCATACGAACATCGGCTGTGCAAGCTCCAGCAAATTTTAAATACGGTGTGCTTATTGGCGCCCAGTTTTTCATCCTCGCAGATTTGTCTATTTGACTACGCTTGCCTTGCCGCATTAAACTGTACGAGCTCAAGTCATGCAGGTTCGTGGCTCGCCTGCCAGACCATTTCCAACCTAAGACGGCTCCGTCCAATTCACCTGATCCATCACTTCCCCAGCGGACACATGTGCGTATCCGATCCTCAGACGTAACCGCAACGGCTATAGAGATGTGAGTAATTAATCCACAAAACTCTCGTTTACCACCGGACAGTGACTTACTCCCTTGGCCCCAGATACAATCATTTTCTGGGTAGCTTCGGCACCAGGTCCAACATCCGTGCTCGAAATGGCCATGAGCTGAAGCTTCTGCGTCTTGGGCACAGCTGCCTGCATCCCAACGTTCGAAAGCGGCCCGGGTCCAGCGTTTCTGAACCGACCAATTACCTGGACCAAGCCCTCGGCGTTGCGCTGAATCTGGAAGCTGAGATTAAGGCCGTTATTGTCGTAAACGGGAAGGCCTGCTGGCGCCTGCGGAGCGGCCTGCGACTGGGGTGGGGGGGTTGCCACAGCGGACATGGAAGACATCAAATCCATGTTCGACCCGCCCATTGCTGTGGCTGACGAAGTCGTTGACTGGGCAGGACCCTGTGAGAAGAGGTCCATAATCGAAGCCGTATTGGATTGTTGAACAGGCGACGGCGAAGTGGGAGGAGGCGAAGACGTGCCGCCGAGAATGTCCGCCAGGAGATCGGTGTTGGAGGCTCCGCCAGCAGCGGGCGTAGTCGTTGGAGGAGTATCCATGAGGTCGAAAAGTAGGTCCTGCTCAGTAGGCTTGATAACCCTAGATTTCCTGTTCGCTGCCTTGGCCTTCTTGGTCGTAGTCGCCGCACCCAGCACGCGAGACTCCTCCTTGATTTGAGGAGGTGGCATCTTCTCCAGGACACCGGCGCGAATCTGGTCATGAGAAAGCAGGTTGCTGTACTCAACGGCTCGCTGCTGAACCTCAACGTCCAAACTTGTTTGGTGGAGCTGGAGCAGCCGGCGGATCCGGTCGATTTGAGCGAGATCCGTCAGTCTCGTTGTCAGCTTGACGAGCGCCGTAACGATATACTCAGTTGAGACCTGTGTGGCGTGGTTGCTGTTAAGGATGGTGGTGAACAAGTCAACAAGTTCGTGCTGCTTGACCTCCCGTACGAGCTCCTCCTCCTCGTACTGACCGCCTCTCAGCAGAGCGTCTCCATACTCGCCGATACACCAGGCCCCGGCTTGTGTTAGACTTTCTTGCGTGATGTCTTTCTTTAAACTGATGTAAAGCTTCTGAACCGCATAAGTCTGTAGTTCGGGGGTAGTGGCGACTAGCCGGATGAAAGAAGACATTATAGGCTCCTTGACGTAGTTTCCAGCAAGTGTCAGCACCCGGAGCATTGTATCGACATGCCACCGCTTATTCGGCGCAAACTTGTCGGCGGCAATGCCTATTTGACTTGTCATCGTCGGCTTAAACTCGTTGTCGGCGACCTCCAAGAATGCAAGCAGCTCCCGGATGAGGACCCGCACATTGCCTTCGTTAATGAGTGTAAAACTAAGTTCAAGAGCACGTCTTCTAATGCTGATATCGGGATCTCTCAAGCACTCCAAAATCGTGTTGCGGTGTCTTTGAACAGCGTTCGGCTCGATAGCAACGACTTTGATGAGCGTATTGAGGGCGACATAGCGGATGTTGTTGTCCCGGTTGGACAGGAACTTGCCCAAAATATTGACACCAAGTACACGCAGGCCGGAATCTGCCTCAATATCAAGAATCGTAAGGACGGCCTCATACAAGATGGAGTTTCCGACATTCTTGGACGAGTCCGTGTTCGTTGCAACTTGTGCCAAAATATCGTTGATTTGCTCGCTGACCCGCGCGTCGCCCATCGCCAAAACCCTGAGAAGTCGGAGAATCTTGACTTGTACGAATGGATCGGAGATGCCTGTGACGTCGTGTTCAGGGGCGTAGCCAGAGGTCGCGAGCGCCTTCAGTGTCTTGACCAGGTTCGGCACAAACACCTTGAACTTTTCGACGACGCCTTCCTCGCCACCTTCTTCCTCATCGGCCTCGCACAAGCTAGTGGCCAGCGTCAGGCCGCATAGCTGGACGCCGTGGTTTCGGTCGGCCAGGAGGTTGCTAACCTTGTCGACGAAGTGCTCCTGCAGGTCCGGAACCTTACGACATATCCGCATGGCGCACAAAGCGGCTTTTCTCCGGATATAGGGGTTCGAGGTATTGATGCAAGACTCGACTTGCTGGAACAAGTCTCGAGACATTTCGATAGAGGCGATGTTACCGAGGGTGCAGAGGGCCAGACCGACGACATACTGATTCGAGTGGGCAAGGTCGCTACTTCACGTTAACATTGCTGGTGTAGACCACGACGTGTTGTCGTCTCTTACTTCTGTAACGAGTTTGTCACGAGTGTTAGAACTTCTTGGTTCTCGTCAAGCAGCAGACTCGTGGCCAGATGTCCCAGGCGCTTGTCGGCAAATCGCGGCGAGGCCAGCAGCTTCAGACACTCGATTTGACCGAAATGTGTTCTCTCGCCGAGGGTGAAGAGGTAGAGAAGTTTGGCGACATTGTTCCGTCTAATGTTAAAGCGTCAGCCATGGTCCGCCATACGCGTCTTCAGAGTCCATTTCGTTTGCGCACCTCACGCTGTGGTCTCCGCTTTCTTCTCTGAAGCTTGCTCGAATGGAGGCGCTCTCTTTTTGAATGACGGCCCGCTCGTCAGCGATTGTCTTGGCGGCACGAACGTTACGGATGAACTGCTTCACTAGAGTGTCACCTGGGTCAGCTCCAGACCAGCGACACAGCACAGAGGGGCGGGCAGGGGCTTTCTCGCACAGGAGCTCATGTTGGGCAACAAGGGGCGGCCCGCGTAGGGCCTTGGGCAGGCTGCTGGGACCTGAAGAGAAGGTTCACACTGAGGCTGCAGGCTCGTCGGGAGCTCTCGAACTTGCGAATCGCGAAATGTCGAAGATAGTCGAGGGTCGTGTTGCAACTAACTTCCCCGATGGTCGACGAATAGACCAGATAGACGGGGCCAAGGATGTCAGGTCCGGGCGGGCTGAGCAGCAAGCCGCACACGCATTGGTGCTGGCCAAAGTCCACCAGCCTGGCAGTGGCAGGTCCCCGAGGCGTCACATCTGTGGGGCCGGCGGTGGCAGCCCTAAATCTCAGGCGTAAATCATTGATGCCCTTGGTGAAACTCCAGTAGAGGATTTTAGGGGTCCTTCACACGCCGAGCATCTAAGCTGATGACGCCCGTGCGCTCTCCAACATGTTCGATTTGTCGAGAAACGAGTACCCCGTCAATCACATTTACTCGAGAGAGATTGTTACTCCCAAGCCTTCGTCAACATAGCGGGATAGAAGTCGAATGATCATGGTCATTTATACCGCGGGTATCTGTTTTTCTCATTTGATGCCATACGCCAACTGGCACTTCAGAATGGCCAACTCTTAGTGTCCAGTTAAGGCATCAGCAAGGCTGCTGCCACAATGTAACGATACCGCGAGTCGTTGATACTAATGACACCAGGGCAGTTGCAAGTGTATGGAACACATACCACATACTCTACTAGAAGTACAAGTAGTCGAAGAACTTCACCTTTGCCATCTGGTCTGGTCTGGGAGTGCAAGAGTGGATCAGGGCATTACCTGCAACCCTAGCTAAGCTAGATCGCTCTGCTGGCTTAGCTCTGTTGTTCGAGAGATTGTTGATCATATGTATGCCTTATATATCACGGTGCGCCAAACTACTAAGCCTCCCCTTTCACCTAGACTAGGGTCTGCATTATATTTATTTTGCTTGTTCTCTTGCTCCCCGATACTAAACGAGTTGGATAAGATCAGCCATTGTCCACTCCGGAGACCTCGCCGTCATTTGCATGTGAGAGTCGCAGAAACGAGACACCAACAGACATGTGCATCGCCCATGACGAATCGCCTCCAAGAATCTTACATCACTGAAACTGCGCTGGTTGCTAATTGAATTTTGCATTCGTCATCCTGGAGAAGATCCCCTTCTAAGCGTAACTCCCGTCTCATTCAAATACGTCTTGTGTCTGTGTCGGTGTAAGGGGTGTGTGTTCGTTGAATCAGCATGTTGATGGAGCGGAAATGAAACAGGGAACAGGCAAGCGTGCTGGCAGTGAGGTGTAAGCATCGAGACCTCCATCCGTACGAATGTCAAACTCGTCCTTCCGCTGGATATTCTCGTGTGGTAACTACCATGGCCCGAAAAGGGTTTTCTTAAACCAGCCCAGATCTGGTGAGACCTGCCCACGTCTTTCCTCGCAAAGAAACTGCTACTGCGCGGGCAAAACCAAGTGGGCCAGACCAACAGCCGCTCGACCAACTTGACGCCTTATTTCTGCATCATGAGTTGGACGAACTCGTTGTCTAGGGTCGTCTGTCAGCACCAGAAGCAGCAGAGGTAGGGGGAAATGCAAGCACAAAGAGGGTTGCTTACAGTCAATGCGTCCATCACCGTCCTGGTCAGCCTCGCGGATCATCTCGTCAACCTCATCGTCGGTAAGCTTCTCGCCGATCGAGGTCATGACGTGGCGCAGCTCGGCGGCGGAGATGAAGCCATTGTTGTCGCGGTCAAAGACCTATCACGAATCAGCTATATGCGCGTCGGTCGTTGCGACAGCTCTTCTAACCTTGAAAGCCTCACGGATCTCCTCTTCGGAGTCAGTGTCCTTCATCTTGCGAGCCATCATGGTGAGGAACTCTGGACAAGTCACAAGTCAGCCGGCCTGTGCTCTACAGACATTCGAGCCGGGCTTCGACATACCAGGGAAGTCAATGGTTCCATTGTTGTCGGCGTCGACCTCGTTGATCATGTCCTGGAGTTCCGACTCGGAAGGGTTTTGTCCCAGGGAGCGCATGACGGTACCAAGCTCCTTGGTCGTGATTTGTCCTGTCCACCATCTATGTTTAGCATTCTGTCAAGATAGTCTCGCGCCCCTGTGTTGACGCCATTCGAGTGTTGAACTGGGATCGAGGTGTTCGCTAGGGAGTTGCAAAACAGGCGCGGGGCGTCGAGAGCAAGAGGAAAGGGGGTCATGCACTAACCATCGCCGTCCTTGTCCTACAGTGGGTTAGTGAAAGGTCACAACGGTCGCCAGAGGGTCCAGGAGAAGGCGAAGATAGGAACAAGGTGACTTACAAAGAGGGAGAAGGCCTCCTTGAACTCAGAGACTTGCTCTTCGGTGAGGGAGTCAGCCTAGATAGACCACAGCCGCGTCAGTTTAGCTCGCCCAAAAAGAGTGTCAACAACCCCTCAGCCGCGGGGTCACCTCTGTGACATGAATGCAGGATGAAGGCCGCAGCTCGAGAAAGGGGGGCTGACCATGGTGGATTTCGGTGAGATTGCGTGTAGTGTTTTCGGGTTGCCTTCGCTTTAGGAGGAGTCCAAATCGAATGGGATGCAAGTTGGTTGAGGTCGGAAGATATTCGCCAGTGTTCGCACGTCTTGGCCAGAGTGGACGGCACTGGATGTCTCTGGGGGTCGAGCTTTTCGTTAGTGTGCAGCTCGTGGGGAGGAATGGGGCAGACGAGGGGGGAAGTGTCGGGCGATAGGGGGGCCGCGGGCGTCCAAGGTCGGAAGCTGACAGGCTGGGCTGGCGTGCGGGGGGGAATTGCAGCACTATAGACAGCGACAGACGAGCCACTGACCGTGCTGGAACAGCGAGTGCCTCTTGCAGTAGCTTCACCACTCAGTGTGTCAGGGGACCTTCCAACACGACGGTCCCCTAAGTTGGGATGGACCCTTCCCCCTTGCTGAACAAAGTGTGATTGAAGCGTCAGACCGGCCAGGTGGCAACCTGTCGCCTGGTTTTTGGTCCACTCAACCCCCTCTCTTCTTTTGGTTGAGCGAAATGCTGACATGAGGCGGAGGGAATAGTTTGCACTGTGTTTTGCCATCTTGAGCAGCGGTGGACTAGTGCACCGAACGATGAAGCACAGTAATTAGGTATCCAATGGTACGGTACGTTGCTTTTCATGGTGCGGAATCTTGGCTGCGGTCCACACGCGCGGCTCCCGACCGAAAGACCTGACGCAATCCGTCCCCAAGTCCCGTTCCCCCAATAGCTGCTGGCATGAGATACCTGTTCACTTCATCAACATGTTAATGCACTCCCTGTTAGTGCGTCCTTCAATTGCATTACTGCGCGCCTTACCTTGGTTGAGACTCCATCACCCTAGAGCTGCCTGTGCTTGTTTCTCGGCTGTTGCTTGGCTTAGCTACCTCGCGAACGTTACATACCAAAAGCCCGCTGTTTGCGGCTCCCTTACCTCACGGATTACTAGTAGATGCGATTCGAAGGCCCAGAGCTGAACCTTGCCATTTTAGACAGTTAACCCAGCCAGCCCTTGACACGACCAACCCATCTAGCATCTGACGTACCTCCGTTTGGCGGACATCCCAAACTCGCTTTACGTACCCACGTTGTTGCAGTTTCGCTGTTTCACGCCAATGGTATCCTGTCCTGCACTCTTTATCTTTGGTTCATGACGACGACCCTGAGCAGCCCGCGTAGCGAGCGACAGAGGACCCCAGGCTGAAGAGCGCCATCGCGGCCGACTCTGGCGTCCGCCATGTGGCGAGACCGCACGAACCTGTACGTCGCTGTCTAGTATACTTGCCTCTGTCTTGCTAACAGCACTTTAGCTACATTTCCTATCGGCAGTCGTACGCGCACCATCCGACAAAGCGGACAAAGTACAGCGGCGCCGCTGGTGGGAACGGCTTCGGCGATGTCTTCCCGGGAAACAGCAGCTATGCCAGCGGCAACGACGACACACGGGGCCTCCTCTCGGCCGGCGCCTTCGAGGATGACGGCGACGCTGTCATCGAGATGGACCTCTTGCCCCCGCGCTGGGCCGACATCTCCGACGAGATCACCGACCTACTTGCCGACATAGCCACCAAGAGCCAGGCGCTTGAGCGCCTGCACCAGAAGCACGTGCTGCCGGGCTTCAACGACGAGGATGCCAAGAAAGCCGAGGAGCGCGAGATTGAGACTCTGACGCAGCAGATTACAAAGGGTTTTCATGACTGCCACCGCTGCATCCAGCGGGTCGAGCAGATGGTCAGGGAGTCAAAGCATTCCGGGACATTAACCAGTGCGGAGGAGACTATGGCCAAGAACATACAAATATCCCTGGCCTCGAGGGTGCAGGACTCCAGTGCTCTCTTTAGAAAGAAACAGAGCGCATACTTGAAGAGTGGGCATTTAAAGGTCCCCGATACTCCTACATTCGGCTAACAGCACACAGAACTGCGCGGGATGGGCGGCCTCGGCGGCGTGGTAGGCCTACCGGGCGACAGGGGGCCAGTGCCGCAATCCTCAAGCTCATACATGGATCCTTCGATGCTCGAGTCCGACGCCGACAGGTCCTTCTCGCAGTCGACACTCCAGGCGACGCAGCAAAGGCTCCTGCAATCCAACGACGCGGCCATCATCCAGCGCGAGCGCGAGATCGAGGACATTGCGCAGGGTATTATCGAGCTCGCTGACATATTCCGTGACCTGCAAAACATGGTCATCGACCAGGGTACTATGCTGGATAGGATAGATTACAACGTTGAGCGTATGACCACCGACGTTAAGGGGGCCGAGAAGGAGCTCGTCGTTGCCGCCGGATACCAGAAGAAGACGACCAAGCGGAAGATTATTTTCCTTCTCCTCCTCATTATAATGGGCATGATCATTCTGTTGGCCATCAAACCTAAGAAGCACGGGGGTGATGAGTAGGGTAGGTCGTGCCGCAAGCGAAGAATGGACGTCCAAACGCCTCCGACGAGAGGCGATAGGTGTATATTAAATGTATGATTTTTTTGTTAGAATAATGTCGAGCGAATCTGGGATCCATCATCGACCCGCAATGATCTTCCGGCATCCCGCGCGTCTATGGTTTATGATATCACAAGTGATGTTACACTCTTGAGGTTATGATCTAGTGCGTGACTTTTCCTTGACGCCCTCCATCAAGTCTCGCAGTTCAGCAATGTCTGGTAGCAGACTGCGCCCAGCCGCCTTGTTAAACAGTTTGCTCATGTCTTCCAGCGGCGGCAGGTATGCTTTCGTCCGAGGTGTCCTCTTTTTTTGGGGCAGATAGGCCCGAGCCATGCACCTGACAACCTCCTCCCGAACAACGGCTGCCCGGAACGGAATACCTCTATCGTTCAGTATAGCTAGAAACCGCACACCTCGTGCGATGGAGAATTCAGATGCGGCTTCCGTGTCGCTCGGAAGTGAAACTAAGCGATTGCAGCATCCAGAAAAGCCCGCCTTGAACCCCCAGCGAACAATCGCAGCATGTAACGCGGCATTATCGAAAACCCGGCGCATAGGATGATGCTCGTGAGCTATAGGCAAATCGGCCGGCACGAGAACGTCTGTGACCAAGCTATCCATACCCGACGGCGGCGCATCCAGGTGGTGAACTGGCAGCAGGCCGCCCTCTGAAAGCTGGTGCTTTTGGTAGGTGTCGATTATGCCGAGGCACAGTTCCTCCAACTCGCCAATGCGGCCAAACCTGCCGAGACCGAACAGGACTTTTTGCCAGTAACGGGAGTGGATCGGCTTCTTAAGCAGCGTCAGGCGCGTAAGATAGGCGATAGCCATATCCAAGGCCTTCTGGTTGCTTCCGGTGATCTTTGGATTCCATGGCATAAGATCGAGGACGCTCGAGCAGATTTGCTGTACAGTCGACGTGGACACATCGATATTCATTGCCCGCATGTCGTCTAGTAATGCCAATGCTTGCCTGATTTGGCCCAGCTTGACGCTTTCTTGAAGCAATAGATTCGATGTTAAGTCCACTGATTCTTCGACTATTGCGGGTTGAATCGCTAGCAATAGTCGATGAGTCTTCCACGCTCCTTCTTCCAAAGCTTTGTCACGAATGCTCGCCAGTACTGGGGGGTCATTAAAGACGTCCGGGTGAATATCTGTATGCAGCAACTCGTACAACAGCTCGTTGTCCTCGTTTTCGGCAAAACGCTTAAGAACCCGCGCATACGCCGAATGACCAACACTAATGTTGATTTTCCGCAACTGCTCAATACGAGCCACGACTCCCTGCGCGGTTGGCTCGCGCAATGCGATCGACTGCAACGATAGGGGTCCGATTTGCCGTACCCCCAAAGCATGAATCGCATGGATTGCGAAATCGAGTGGTACCCAAGAGCTTGCGAACCATCGCGCACACAATGTATCGCTGTGTCGTCTCCCTGGTGCACCGCTTTTATCGCCATGGGTGTCCTCCATGACACCCCCCAGAGTCTCGTCTTGGATGTTCCAATATGCCGGCGAGTTCAGGCCCACAACCATCTGTTCCTCCAGCTCAAGGGTGACAGTCGGATAGTATTGAACAAGGTGTTTCAAGTATGGCTGTGATTCGGCAGTTGGGTGAGGCAAATCGTGGTGGCGTATGAATAGCTGCGCCATTCGTTACAATGTTGAGAAAGGCCACCTCGGTACAGAAGGGGGATAAGCTCATCGTATAAGCTGCGGTGTAGGGATGTGACGTAAATAGCTTGGAGCGTCTGCTGTATGTGGGCTTCGGGGATGGCAGCGAACTCTCGAAGCAAGGCGCCAAAATCTTCGGGCCCAGGGTCAAAGTTCGGCATCAAGCGCAAATGCCACTGCATCGCTCTCCGGTACTGGCCATGGCGCAAACAGTACGATATCGTTGTCGAGTACAACGATGGCCAACGCGCAGAATGAGCGTGAAGTAACCAATCTGCAAACAATACAGCATCTTTGAGTTTGTCCTCATTGTGGAGGACAGCTTCCAAGATGGTATTCCAAAAAGACTCTGCTCCTTCGCTAGTCACATCGTACAGTGACTTGCGCCGCTCCATGGCCTCCCAAATGGCCAACACACCGTCCTGTCCATGCTCTCTGTTCGCAGCAACAAGAAGGTTAAGCCAGAGTGAGGCATCATTCTTGTTCTCGGGTATATCCACCAGTCCCAGGTCACATTCATGAAGGGACAGGATGTTTTTTGAAGAGTCGATTTGGGTATCGAGACCAGGTGCCTGGCTCTTCTTCAGTCTCTGCGCTTTCGAAGTCTGAGCAGGCATAACCCATTTTCGTAGGTTCGGGTCGCCTGGCGGTCTTAATGCGGTGTCTGTTCTGAATGTCCTCTTACTGGAGGCGGTAGAACTGACGACAGGACGTGGTAAAAGCGAGCTCGACCGCGGGCGACCGGATGAGAGAGATTCGGTGCTAGTATTTCGGGCTCCCGCGCCAGACTTGCAGAAACTTCTGTATGGAGTCCTTGGTAGAGTTGAAGCCGTTCGTCGAATCGCTTGGAGTCCTTGGTATGGTTGCCGCCAGCCAAGGCGCGCTCTATTCAAATGACAGAGGCATTGCGAGGCCAGTTGCATTGCCCCGCGTAAAGAACCACCGAGACAAAATGATGTCGAGGCGAGGCTTCAAGAGCAGCCGACACGTCTAACAAAATGTAGGTTCAGGTGCAGGCTGCATCGTAAGGCTGAAGCTACAGATGAGAGCTATTAGGAAGAAATTCGAAAAGTTCCTGAGCAGCACCATCCGTCAAACGGAATTGAGATCAGTGCCATTCGTCGGCAGACAGCTGAAAAGCGGGTTTGCTTAGTCACCCGGGCTATTCGGCCCACCAATCCAACGCATGATCCCATCCTCCTGGTTGATCCGTCCGTCTGTTCTTCAAAGTCGACACTCGATAAGCCTACGAAGCCGCAAACCACCACAATCCCCGAGCATATCGCAATTGAATCGATCAAGATGGGGTACGTGACTCCCCTCGAGACGAGGAATTTTGCTGCAGCTACCTGAGAGCAGTCGCTGCCAATGTCTGCCCTGTTTCGAGGCCAGTAAGGATTATCGTACGAGGGCATTTCTGACGTCTTGCATAGTCTCGTCGACGCGAAGAACAAGGTCCCGGAGCTCCAGAAGTTCTACCAGACCGCCTACAAGGAACACACCCGTGTGTGGAAGATCGTACGTTGAATTGCCCCGATACCGCGCAATCGGCATGAGCGCCGACGAACGGAAGCTGACTCAATTATTGCAGAACCCTCGCAGCCGTCTCTACATGACCCCCTACGTTATCCTCCTGTGGGGAACTCTCGGTGGTATGTCGCAGTCCTCAGAAAATCGCCATCAAGCCAAACGCTTACAACCAACAGCTTCGTTCTACGGCGCCGGCCGCAAGGTTCTCGGTTACAACACCTACTTCGGCAAGAACTAGACGCTGTTCGCGATGTACTTCATGCGGTAGGGGCGAAACATTAGGGGTCGGACTGTATGATTCGTAGGGCGATCAATAGACCGAATTGGCACTAGACTGGCCTTTCTTTTGTTGCACACGTTGTCGTATTCAGTGGGGTAGGGGAAAAAACATCGTGACGTCTCGATCGTGGAAGTTTCTTGACTAATGCCCGCCATAATTACCAAATGACGACCTTTTCCCGGTCCTCCTGTTTGGCAGAAAAGGTCATCTAGAATACACATGCACACTGGCACCGCAAGTAACGCCAAAATATCGGTGCTTGCACGGCAGCCGGCGCTCTCAAGCGGCGAGTACCGCTAATATCATCCATCCGCTTATCCTCTGTACCTAGTAGCCACTGGCTCCCGGTGCCTTCTCGTCCTTCTTCAGGCTAACGAGGAGTTCACGGAAACGCTCCTTGCCGGAGCCGGAGGCACCACCCTTGGCGCCCTTTCCGCTGACGTCGACCAGTTTCGCAATTCTCTCCCAACTCGTACCGCCCGAGACGGTGTCCTCACGGCTGGCCAGGAACTGGTCAGCCTCCTTGCGCGTCTGAGAAATACCCTTCTCCTTCTTGGCATTATAGTTGTTATAGAAGTCGTCGATGTTCTCCCTGGCCTCTTTGATGGTCTCCTCGCGCTGGGTAGCGAACTGCTGTGCCCGCTTCTCGTTTTGTGCGTCTCTCTGCTCGCGCCACTCGCGAATCACCGCAGGCTCCTCCTCCTCCTCGACATAGGCGCTGTAGCCAGAGTTGTAATTGACGCTGGGCGCCGTGATGCCGGCGCCGAGGATCGCGCCAGGGGCGAGAGCCTATTAAGATGGTGTTAGACGGGACATATACCGAAATCGTGGGGAGACGAGCCTCGTTCTGGTTGGCAAGGTCGGGGAACTGCGACTCAAATGTGGACTCCTCGCTGATAACGTTGCTGCTGCCTCCACCACCACCTAGGAGATCGTCGTCACCGGTGTCGAAAGCGACAGCGTCGTCACTGGTAGCGAATTGGTTCGCATCTTCGCCGAGGAGAGCCTTCTCACGAGCAAGAAAGTCGTCGGCAGAGGGGGAGGCGCCCGATTCTTTGATGTCGGTTTGAGCTGTGTGCAGTCAGTCAGCTTGGAGACGCGTCTACTTTCTTGACATATACATACCACCCGAATCGAAGTCCTCCAGCGAAGGGAACCTGTCAGCCATCTTGATGACCGGTGTGTGTGTGTGTGTTGTTGACGAATAGGAAAGGAGGACAACTGGTCAAAGTGGCTAGGTACGTAGGAGCAGATGCCTTGGTACCAGTCGCGGCGGATGCTTGCCTGAAAATGAAGCAGGAATATCTAATCCTTGGCCCGCAAAGTATCGCAGCGCAAAGTTTTGGGCAGGCAAGTAAATATGTGATCGCTGGCGATGATTCTCAGGTGCGGTCGTAGATGTGGGCGGGAAGTAGCAAGTCGAGGTGAGGTAAGGAGGGTACTTGATAGGTGAGGCTACCTTGGCTGGGAGCGGTGATTGCCGTGTGCAGAAGGAGCACAGGTACCTATCCATCGAGGCTGTCCTTTATCGGTTAGTTGAATGAACAGTGTCATCTTTGTGGTCCGAGCTGCAGCTTGTGGCTGAGGATTCCTATGGAAAGTCAAGGCTCGTCTAGTTGCATAGCCCCGATACTGCAAAGCCAATTTCTATCTGAGGTGGCTAGAGAGACCAGGAGCAACCACGTCTGAACCATCAGCGTTGTTTTGATCCCGTTCGACACCAAATTGACTGACATTCATATCGGCGCTCTCTCACCTGCCAGCCCGTCATTCATCACAAGAAGCAGATCTTTCATTCGCTAGGGCCTACAGACCATCAGTCTCACTGTTTGGCCCTCTATACAGAAAGCCCGCCTCATGCACTAACCCGGACACTTTGCGCAAGCAACTTGGGGTGGTCGAGTGTTTGCTACTGGAGTTTCAGGCCCAGTGATTGATTGATCGTAGACCCTTTTCTCGCCTACCTTCACTGGGTGAACCTCACCTAGAATCTCCCACACTGCACCTCAGCTTTTCTTTTCCTTGACTACAAGGTATCAGTGTTATAAGTCATCCTCATCAATACACAGATCCATCCAATATCCCAACCCAGGATACCAAGGGGGAGTTTTATTTTTATTTTTTTGCACAGGAAAAATCTTTGTACACATTGATTGTGTTTGTTTGCGACTCCAACTTCCCCCAACCTCCAACCGTACCCTCCCATCTCAATTGCAGTCATCAAAATCACACCTTTAAAACCGCCTACGCCAGACCGATATGGCCTACAACGACGATGCTGTACTGGCGAAGCTATCAGCCTTGAATGAGAGCCACGACAGCATTGCGACTGCGGCACAATGGATCATGTTCCACAAGTAAGCCCACTACCAACTCCTAGTTCATTCAACTCCTATCAAATGGCAAGCTGACTTTACATTCACAGGCGACACGCGGATCGCACAGTGCAGCTCTGGCTGCAGCGCCTCCGGGATTCATCAAGTACCAAGAGGCTCAGCTTGATCTACCTTGCAAACGGTGAGTGCCTGCAATGCTCATGTAGTTGTCTACCTCCCAACAAGAGCTGTAGATATTGGAACGTTGCTGACGCATACTCAGAGGTCACCCAACAGTCAAAGGCTCGGCACAAAGAGGACTTCCTTGTTGCCTTTTCGCCGGTTATCGCTGAAGCAACCTCGCTGGCTTATAAGGGAGCACCAGCTGAGATCCAAAATAAGCTTAGAAGAGTCATCGACGTTTGGAAGGACCGCTTCATCTTCGAGACACCCATTCAACAGGCCATCGAGGCGCGCATTGATGGTAGGTCCATCTTCCCGACAATATCAGCTTCTTGTGCTGACACTATGATAGAACTCGACAAGGCCCGTGGTACCGCCAAGGCGACCTTCAGCGGCCCTGTAATCGGTGGTCCGTCTGTTCCTGCAGAGCTCACCCCGCTTGTCGCCTCGTACCAGAATGTCTCGAAGCTCAACTTGCCCACCAAGACGGCCGTCAGTACAGCCAACCAGGATTTTGAAAAGGTCACAGATCCCTCGATACCCGTGCCGTCTGCCCCCGTCTACGCTGCACGCCTCAATGGTCTTCTGAAGAGCCTGGCCAGTGCCGAAGGCGCTGTTGCAGAGTGCGTCAAAGCTCGGAAGGGTCTCATCGGCGAACTTGAGAAGCTGCTCAGCGCAACCCAAGAGGCGCTGGCGAATGATGAAAAACAGTACGCCGACTTAACTTCACGAAAGGCGGAGACTGAGGAGAAGAGACGCGAGATTGAGCTGGCCATTATGCGTGGACTGCCGACGCACGAGGCTCGCAGTCACCGGGCAATGGAGCATCCAAGACCCCGGAGCCGGAGAGGCCAGAGGTTGAGGCGCTCACCCCCCCACCTGCTGAGGCGTTCACGCCGCCGTCTGTGGAAGCATTGACACCCCCGCCTGTCCATGATGAACCAGCTATCCTTCACCATGCAGAGGCAGACCGCGCACGCTCGGCATCAAGCCAGGGATTCCAGCCGCCTGCCGCGTCAGGCATTGAGATGCTCTCTACCCTTGCTTCTCAGTACCAGTCGATTCCTGTCTCGGCCAACGGCGCCAATAAGAGACGCCGACTGGACGGAGACGACTTCCCCGACCTCGGAGGCGACGATGGAATCGATGCTGATGTAGCCGAGATGCTGCGTAAGGAGAGCAACGGCAGCGGTTAAGGACTTTGTCGTCTTTTCGCAGATTGTCCAACACCAACAACGTTATTGCAACTTGCACGGTTTGAAGGCATGGGGAGGGACCTTGTAATACTATACTAGAAAACACGCAGGAGGCGTCCTTGGCTCGCACGGCTATCATTGACTAGGCCGTTTGGAGGTCAAGACCCGGGGTGGCAAATCATCGTTTGTACTCGGAACCATTCATGATGAGGTTAGACAACAGTATTCGAGAAGCTGCTGAAGCTGGTTGTGGAGACGAGAGAGACGAGGCCGTCTTTTGGTGGGTCAGCGCTGACTTGACGATCGGTAGCGTCGGGTTTTGTTGCAGCCTCACATATATGTGCGAAAGGTGTTTGAGAAGCTGTGGTTCATGTTAATACAGAATAGGCAACTATTAGGCTACTTAGAACGCTGATTGAAGCCGTGTGTGTGTGAGTGTGTTTGAGTGAGAGAAAGCCGGACGTGAGTACTCCTGATCTTCTTATGGGCTCTCACTCTCTGTCCCTATCGTCTTTCTGCTATTCCAAGGTGTGAGGGGACCAAGATGCGAAAAAGGGACATCCTACTAGGTAGGCGACTTCCGTTGTTAACTTTTTCAGCCAACCATCCTCGGCTGAGACGGAGTGGATTTCGGCGAAAAGATGCGGCCGGTCCGATTATCACCGAGGAAGCCCGGCTGCAGCGTGTGCCAGTGGCCGTAGGGCACCTTTGAGCGCTGTAAATTTCGAGCGTAGACCGATGACGGAATCTTTCCCGTCCTTTTATCAGCCGGTCATGGCTGTTGTATTCATGCGCAACTCACCCATTTCCTTCGTATGATGACGCTTCGTTATTCCACATCTTTTTACTATGCGCCTCCCATGAGATAAAATCATTTCAAACTCCATTTCATAATGGCCACGGGAGTAGCGCGATCAGTGGTGTTGTTCCCACACCGCGTCGGGAACTGCTCGACGACATTCAGCTCGCTGCTGGTGACTCTACCCGGCTTGCGCAACGCCTCGACGACATCATCAACCCTACAACATCCCCTCCTGTCACAGATTAGAAGTTTCAGCTCAAATTCCATTCAGTCGTTACCCGTAGCGCGACCTGCTACCCTTCGTCACTTTGCGCAACAGCGTCCGATCCCGTTCTCCCAAAAGCCTCAATTGCCCGGACCGATCACGACCCTGCGCTATTACTCCGAAGGATTCCCCAGGCAACAAAGCTCGAGATCTACTGCGCAGGTACAGACGACGCATGAAGAGCAGAAGAATGTAAAGCAGGCCGAACCGACTGCCCAGGCTGGCGAACAACTTGACGACTTCCAAAAGACCGAGAGGGCTGCCAAAGCTGCCCAGGTCAACCTGAGCGCGAAGCTATCGAAGGAGGGCAAGTCTCAAGGCGGCAAGGCCGGATTTTCCGAGATATGGCGGTTGATCAAGATTGCGCGGCCAGAGTTGCGATGGCTTGGAATCGCCATGATCTTCCTCGTCATCTCGTCTAGCGTCACCATGTCTATTCCGTTCTCTGTCGGCAAAATCCTCGACATGGCCACCAAAGACCCCTCTGAGGATGCGCGCTTGTTCGGCTTGACAATGCCGCAATTCTTCACTGCTTTGGGTATCATCTTGACAGTTGGAGCCATTGCCAACTTTGGCCGTGTGATCCTCCTGCGTATTGTTGGCGAGAGAGTCGTCGCTCGCCTGCGTTCGTCGCTTTACAGAAGAACATACGTCCAGGACGCCGAGTTTTTCGATGCGAACCGTGTTGGAGACCTCATTTCACGCCTTAGCTCAGATACCGTCATTGTTGGCAAATCCATCACCCAGAATATTAGCGACGGCCTGAGGGCTTTGTTCAGTGGAGGAGCCGGCTTTTGTGTCATGGTTTGGCTGAGTCCGAAGTTGACTGGCCTACTACTGATCATGCTGCCCCCTGTTGCTGTCGGCGCCTTCTTCTACGGACGTGCGATTAGGAACGTGAGCAAGGGCATCCAGAAGAACTTGGGTACGTTGACCAAGATTGCTGAAGAGCGTCTCGGCAACGTGAAGACGAGCCAGGCATTCGTCGGCGAAGTTCAAGAGGTCGGTCGCTACAACCACCAAGTCAAGAAGATTTTTGCTCTGGGTAAGAAAGAATCAACGATTGCAGCAACGTTTTTCGCTTCGACAGGCTGGGCTGGCAACATGACCATTCTCGCCATGCTCATTGTTGGCGGCAACTTTGTGCGCGACGGCGCCATGTCACTTGGAGATCTAACATCTTTCATGATGTACACGGCTTTTGCGGGATCCAGCTTGTTCGGCCTTTCATCTTTCTACTCCGAGTTGATGAAGGGGGTCGGCGCTGCCAGTCGCTTGTTTGAGCTCCAGGACAGGAAGCCCGGTATCTCCCAAACAGTTGGGCTCAAGGTCAAGTCGGCACAAGGACCCATCAAGTTCTCCGACGTTTCTTTCGCCTATCCCACGCGGCCGGCAGTGAAGATCTTCAGCGACCTGAACTTTGAGATTCCGTCGGGCAGCAACGTTTGTGTTGTGGGACCATCTGGTGGCGGCAAGTCGACTGTTGCTGGCCTATTGTTGCGGTTCTATAATCCTACCTCCGGTTCTATTACCATCAACGGCGTCGATATTTCAAAGATGAATGTCAAGTCGCTTCGGCGTCGGATCGGTATGGTCGCGCAAGAGCCCGTTTTGTTTTCAGGCAGCATTGCCGAGAATATTTCGTACGGAAACCCAACGCCACCAGAGCTGAAATTATCGCAGCTGCTCGACAGGCAAACTGCAACTTCATCAGCGACCTTCCCGCCGGTTTGGATACGCCGGTCGGCGCCAGAGGCTCACAGCTGTCAGGTGGCCAAAAGCAGCGAATCGCCATCGCACGAGCTTGATCAAGGACCCCGATATCCTCATCCTTGACGAGGCCACTTCGGCTTTGGACGCCGAGTCTGAGACACTTGTCAACGCCGCTCTCGCTTCACTTCTCAAGGGCAAGAACACGACCATCTCGATTGCGCATCGACTGTCGACCATCAAGCGCTCTGATCTGATTATTGTGCTTTCCAACAACGGTGGAGTTGCCGAGATTGGCAAGTACACGGAGCTGTCATCCGACAAGGATAGTGCATTTAGCAAGCTCATGGAGTGGCAGATGAGCGGTGGTGAGATACCCGATTCTCGCCCCGGCGACAGGGGTCATATCACAGAAGAAGAAGAGATCGAGTCGGACCTTGAGCGGGAGGAACCCTTGGAGGACGTGGAAGATCGGCCGCAAGAGGAGGCGAAGGCGCAGCCCCTCAGCGGTGATAAAGGCGCATGTTCCGGATACTAGGGACGAACAAGCGAGCATCAAGGGATGGATCTAAGGTTTTCTAGTGTTCTATATCATCAAAAAAAAAGCCGCTCACATACTCGGTGGCGGTCGAGTAGCCACGGGGAATCCCGTGCTGCTCTGGTGCAATTCACATAATGCTGTCATTTTATGTATTGCTTATTATTTACCGGTTACGGGTCATTACAGTATTAACTCCACTCGATCTGGCCGGACGCCTGGAGTCCTGCGAATAGAAAAGTCGAGTTCCAAACTTACGATATCAGACGAAGGAGCAAGAGCGTGATGGAGACATGGGCAATATACGTGGTTCAGTTGTTGTAGCCAGATGCTCCGTGTTGTTCCATTCCAATGCACCACCGACTATGTGTTGAACAGACCTGTTAGCTGCGAACCGAGGCTCGGCGGAAGCAACGGACAAACAAATGTTGGTTTTAAGTGGCTTCTAAGGTAAAAGCGGACGGAAAGCTTGGAGAAGTTGGAGCTCGCAGGGGGTAGCTCAGCTCTCGAGCTAGAAGCTCCCCTATTTGCAAGCGGAGCTGTTTCCCTCCCTTTGTGCCACAAAAGCGCCGCCACTACTTGAGTGTCTTGAATCAGACGCCAACAATAACACGTGAAAGCTTCTCAAGTAAGGGAGGCAAACACATCACACCTCATGACACATTCCCAATTTGTCAGAACTAACCGTCACGCCTGATCTGTAAACGTAAGGCGACCTCATATCCGTCTACCCTGCCAAAATACATTACATCACGACGGCGACTACAACAACAACATCATCATCATCATCACCATCATCATCATGGCCACTGAAGTTCAAGGTACATTTGAGGTGGACGGTCAGAAGCTGCACAGCACGACCTGGACGGTAAGAGACACGCACATCCTGGCTCATCCTTCAATCCGCTCACAGTCTACTAATGCTGCATAACAGCCTCAAGGCCCCGTCAGAGCCAAGCTCGTCTTCGTCCACGGCTTCAGCGACCACGTCGGACGCTACCACGAGCTTTTCCCCTACCTCGCAGGACGTGGCATCCAGGTCTTCAGCTGGGACCAGCGCGGATGGGGCCGCAGCGCCGCGAAGCCCGCCGATAGAGGCCTCACAGGCCCGACGTCGCGCGTGCTTGCCGACGTAGCCGCCTTCATCCGCGACAAGCTCCCGTCGTCCGCAGACACGCCCGTCTTCGTCATGGGCCACTCTATGGGCGGCGGCCAGGTCCTTGCACTGGCGAGCGACCCGCAGTACAACGATCTCGTCGCCCAGGTGCGCGGCTGGCTGCTCGAGAGCCCCTTCATCGCCTTCACACCCGGGGAGGAACCGAGCTTCTTGAAGGTGTTCTTCGGCAAGCTCGCAAGCCGGGTACTGCCCCGCCAGCAGCTCGTCAACGAGATCCCCGCCGAGAACCTCACACGCGATCCGGCGGTGCAGCAGAGCATCCGCGACGACGACATGATGCACAACACGGGCACGCTTGAAGGGCTCGCGGGAATGCTTGAGAGGACGGACGCGCTGGCGCACGGCAAGCTGAGGCTCAGCTCCGAAGTCAAGAGTCTGTGGCTGGGTCACGGCACTGAGGACAAGACGACGTGTTTTCACGCCAGCAAGAAGTGGTTCGACACGCAGAGCATTGAGGACTGCAAGCACAAACCGTACGAGGGGGCGTATCACCAGCTGCACGCTGACCTGTGCAAGGACGAGTTCTTCAAGGATGTCGGTGATTGGATACTTGAGAGGACCGAGGAGTCTGCGGCGAAGCCCGAGTCGAAGTTGTAGGAGACTGGCCGGGCTTACATGTTCTCTGGTCTGGGTATCTGCACTCTTACTTGTAATGATGCTTATATAGCGTTTTTATTTCTTATATTTGTATGGCGATGTAAGACGTTGAACAAGATAGGTCAGCCTTTGAGTGGGTTCCGGTCATGCCCGAAGCTCGGCAGAAACATAGACCCGGACGGGTGCCAGTTCCCGTCAGTCTCGGCCCCAGAGGACGCTTCGGTTCGAAAATACAAAGTGCAGCCGCATTCCGGGTATTTCAACTTCACACTTTGCCTTCCGCTGTCTACATGTATTGATTCTCTCGCTGGTGACGGCCCTCGATGACCACAAAACACCTCAATGGCCCAGGAGTCGGCACAGCTACCTACCCCTGCCAGCCATACTGTTACGACGAACGCTACTGCCAACACCTTGGGCAGGCGCTGCAGCATGCCTAAACGGCCAAAGAGCAGCCGCTTCTTCTGTTTCTCGGCATTTGATCGTCTCATCTAACCTGCATGAGAGGCCCCTCAGCACCAGCTCAAACACTTCCTATTCAATTTTTCCTTTTCTTCGGGCTAGTCGACGAAGCCGTCAAATACGCCTCGTATCTGCTGACGCCGACAGCTTCCGCACGGCATTGGAGCGTCAACTAGCACAGTATATACATCACGAGTTAAGCTGTCCAGGAGGAGTAGAGCTACCCGCACCTGCCGCCGACGCACCGTCTTGAGCCGCAGGACTTAAGATTTAAGCCTTGCCGCCCATTTCGGCTCCTTTGGGATTTCCATTCTCTCAAACTTGGCTAATATCACGATCGAACATGCCATCCCTATGCCCGTCATAGAGGTGATGAAGGAAGTCCTCCCGCGTATTCCGTCCGTTGGCTCGACGACTCTTCTCATTTCACCCCGTCCTATCCTCGCCGAAGCCCCATCCCGTATTATAGTTCTATGCACAAAGACTCAGCCTCTATGAGGAGGACAAAACATTGCTAGACTCTTCTTGTTTTCGCGTCTAGCGACTGTTTACCGTTCTTGCACGCTTCCCGTGGGCAAACGATTGGCTCACAGACCTGCCTGCTCTGTAGCCTGCTCTGTAACCTGCGCTTCAAGACCCCTCACCTCCACCCTCTATGCACTTGTAACGAACTGGTAAGGACGTGTCAAGACTAAGCCAGCGTTTTGGCTGGAAGGGGAGGAGTAAACGGCCCAACGATACTCTGAATCTCACCCGTTGCACCCGCCTCCCCACCTCACTTACATTCACGGCGATCCTTCCCCCGAGAGAGGAGTTTGTCATTGCCACTCATCGACCTCCTGTGTTTGCTCTGACTGGCCTGGCCGGACTTGAGGGTTAGAGCTATAGCCATTTGTTTGTTTGGCTACAGATAACCCTGCAGAACGAAGGACCCAGGGCTCTTTTTTTTTTTTTTTTTTT